>JAPFFP010047884.1:0-10126 GCA_026153255.1 Solanum medicagineum
GTAGCATAGCCAAGTTTAAATCTTTACTTACACAAACTTTTGACAACACACTAAGTATTCAATCACACGTACCTATTGGTGTCCCAATTCTGCATATTGTACTTCCTCTTTAGCTTCAAATAAGCAAGGGTATTTTAATTTCATTACGTCCTAGGCCTCCCATGTTATTTCTTCTGCTTGCTGGTTCCTCCAAAGTACCTTTATTGAAGCTATTTCTTTATTTCTTAGCTTCTTAATTTAACGATCTAGAATAGCAATAGGTACCTCTTCATATGTGAGATCTTTTGTAACCTGCACATCTTCAATAGAAGTGACATGGGATGGGTCACCAATGCATTTTCGAAGCATTGAGACATGAAAAACTGGATGAACCATTGAAAGTTCTTGGGGTAGCTCTAGTTCATATGCAACCTGCCCGAACCTCTTAATAATCTGATATGGCCCTATGTAACGTGGGCTTACTTTTCCTTTCTTACCAAATCTCATAACCCTTTCATTGGTGACACCTTTAAAAGTACCAAATCCCTTACTGAGAATTCCAGTCCTCTCCTTCTAGCATCCGCATATGATTTGTAACGACTTTGGGCTGTTTCTAGCCGTTGTTGTATTACCTTAACTTTTTCCATGGCTTGTTGTACTAGACCTGGCCCAAGCAAGGTGGTTTTACCCGGTAACAAAATCCATATTGATCATATCCCACTTCCATGTTGGAAGTTCTATATACTGCATATAACCTCTTGGCTTTTGGTGTTCTACTTTCACTTGTTGGCAATTTGGACATTGAGCTACAAATTCTACAAGGTCGTTCTTCATGCCTCCCCAAGAAAACATTCCCTTCAGGTCATGGTACATCTTGGTTGATCCTGGATGGATGGAATATCGGGAATGATAGGCTTCTTCCAATATCCTCTTTCTTAATCCATTAATATCAGGCACACATAATTTATTTTGGCAGTAAAGTACTCCATTTTGTGTAAGGTCAAAGCCCTTATAGTACCCTGACTCACCTTTTCCTTAAGCTGTCGTAGAACAGGATCCTCAAACTGTTTTTCTTTCACCTCTATTACTAATGAAGGCGCTGCTGCTTATGTACAATAACCCCTTCCTTTGGATTTTTACGAAGGCGAACTCCCAAACTGGTTAGCTGACATAGATCCTTAGCCACTCCTTGACTCACCACAATTTGATCACTAGTATTCATGATTTCCTTATGGCTCAGAGCATCGACTACCACATTTGCCTTCCCTGGGTGGTAAAGTATATCAACATCATAATCCTTCATTAGCTCTAGCCACCTCCGATGTCTTAAGTTTAGGTCTTTCTGCTTTAAGATGTATTGCAAGCTCTTATGATCAATATATATGTCAATGTAAACCCCAAACAAATAGTGGCTCTATATTTTCAGAGCAAATACAACCGCTGCTAGCTCAAGATCATGAGTTGGGTAGTTTTTCTCATGTGGTCGAAGCTTTCTAGATGCATAAGCAATTACCCAACCATGTTGTGTCAGTACACACCCTAAGCCAACTCTTGAAGCATCACAATATACTGCATACTCCTCGATGCCTTCGGAAGTACTAGCACAGGTGCAGAAGTTAGCTTATTTTTTAGCTTCTGGAAGCTCCTTTCACATGCGTCATTCCATTGGAACTTGGTCTCCTTATGTGTCAACTTAGCTAGAGGTGCAGAAATAGAAGAAAACGTTCAACAAACCTCCTGTAATAACCTGCCAAACCTAGGAAGCTCCGAACTTCCATTGGGTGTTGTTGGTATTGGCCAATCTTTCACAGCCTCTATCATTTGTGAATCAACCCTTATTCCCTCATCAGACACAATGTGACCCAAGAATGCCACTGATTTTAGTCAAACTTCACATTTAGAAAACTTTGCATACAACTGTCGATCACGAAGAACCTATAATACTTGTCGTAAGTGATTTGCGTGGTCCTCTTCTGATCTTGAATATACCAAAATGTCATTTATAAATACTATGATGAACACATCCAACAATGGCTTAAATACCCTGTTCATCAGATCCATAAAAACTGCTGGTGCATTTGTTAGCCCAAATGACATAACAAGAAATTCAAAGTGACCATAGCGTGTTCTGAAAGCAGTCTTAGGTATATCTTTCTCCTTCACTCTCACTTGGTGATAACCTGATCTCAAATCAATTTTTGAAAAGCATTTAGCACCCTACAACTAGTCAGATAAATCGTCAATCCTTGGGAGGGGATATTTGTTCTTAATTGTCACCCTATTCAATTGTCGATAGTCGATAAACATTCTCAAGGTGCCATCCTTTTTGTGTACAAATAATATTGGTGCACCCCGAGAGGACACACTAGGTCTTATAAAACCCTTCTCCAATAAGTCTTTTAGCTGCTCTTTTAATTCACGCAATTTTACCGGGGTCATTCTATATGGAGGGATGGAAATAGGTTGAGTGCCTGGAAGTAAGTCAATACCAAAATATACCTCTCGTTCTGGAGGTAAGCCTGGAAGTTCTTCAAGGAACACATCAACAAATTCATTCACTACTGGAACTGATTGAAGAGTTGACAATTCTGCCTCCATATCCCTTACTCTAACTAAATAACATATATACCCCTTAGATATCATCTCTCTTGCCTTAAAATAAGAGATAAACTTACCCTTTGGCGCCCCAACATTACCTTCCCATTCAAGAACTGCCTCATTTGGAAAGTGAAAGCACACTCTCTTAGTTCAACAATCGATGGTGGCATAGAAAGAAGATAACCAATCCATACCCATTATAACATCAAATTCCACCATTTCTAGCTCAATTAGGACAGCCAATGTGTCACGGACACAAACGGTTACTACACAGTCATAATAAACCCTTTTAGCTCTAATAGGTTCACCGTTTGTCTGAACACTTCAAATGGTTTGTTCAATAATTTGGGTGTTTTCTTAAGCTTCCCAGCAACTAGAAGGGTAATGTATTAAAGTATAGAACTAGGGTCAATTAATGCATATACATTATGTGAAAAGATGGACAATGTACTTGTGACCACATCAGGTGAACCTTCCAAATTCTGCCGACTCCCCAGAGCATAAGTGCGATTCTGGACTCCGCTAGAGCTAGCTGCCCCATTAACACCTCTACCGTGACCCATAGGTGCTTGCTGACCCCTACCTAATGGATGAACTGACGATGATAATGCAACAGCTGACCCAGTAGATTGTGTTATATCACCCATACGCCTCCTCGAGAAATCTCTCATCATATACCCTGGCACGCTACATAAATAACAAGCATCTATCCCTACATGATATATATTTGAATGACTTCTTCTGCACTGTTTACAAGGCTGCGTAGGGGTCATTTGCCGACCTACTGAATATCCTGTTGTCTGTTCACCTCGCCCTTCACTTCTTGGACCAAACTGATTTCTCCTAGACTCCTGAAGTTGTGGTGGAGCATTGGCTACAGAGTAGGAGGATGATGGACTAAGCAATCTATTAGAAAATCGAGGCCTAAGCTCACCTTGGGGCGGTGTAAACTGCCCTATAGACCTGACCCTCTTGGACTGCGCCCTTTCTAACTATTGTGTCCTTCTCCTTTGCCTCTGATGCTCTAATATCTATGCAAAAGCTTGCATTCTCGTAATATCCATGTCTTTGTTCAAGGAAGCAATGGGACAGGCTCTGACAAGATATGTATCTAATCTATCCACATATCGATGAACTCTATCTGGCATAGTAGCAACTACATTAGGAGCATACCTGACCAGGGAATTGAATTGAAGGCTATACTCCCTCACATTTATATTCCCTTGGTGGAGATTCAAGAACAGATCAGCACGGGCCTCTCGGATCTCTAATGGCAAGTAATGGTCAAGAAATGCCTCTTTGAACTCCTTCCAAGTAGTTGGAGGTGTATCTATACCCTTAGATTGCTTCCGAGCTTTATAGCACAATATAGCCACACCTTTCAACCTATATGTCGCTAACTTGACAACTTCTAGACCGATCACATGCATTACATCTAAAGTGCGTTGAATCTCATCAATAAAGTCTTCGGGATCTTCATTAGGATCTGACCCAGTGAAAGATGGAGGGTCCAAATTAAGGAAATCACATATCCTCGTGCCAGCTGTCCTACTCGCACCACCTGCACCTGGACCTTCCTGTCTTTAACCTTGACTAGCAATTATACGAGTCAATAGTTGGATTGCATTTCTCAAATACTGTATGGTAGCATCGATAGGTGGTACTGGGGTAATTTCACTACTTCCGGGTTCATCAGGAGCTGGAGGAGTTAGAGATGTTTGTGAGAGAGACACCTCTTGAAGCTCATTTTGTTGTCTCACCTGAATGGGTATACCAACCACCACTTCTACTCCCATCCCTTTACCTTTGTTTTGCCTGGTTTCTGGCATACTTGCTATACAAAACAATTTAGGGGTTAGACACAATCCACCTATTACACTTAGCTCTATGGCACGATCTAAAGAACGAGAAGAAAGTAACAACTCCTAAATGCCATGTAGTCTCCTGCTTATAAATGTGGTGCACAACACATCGATAAATAAGTTTCTACATAAACACGACTTTATAGACTCTCTAGGATGACCACGCTCTGATACCACTTCTATCACGCCCAAAGTCCCGTTAGGGTGGACTAGCACCCATTACCGATAAGGCCCAGCAGAACCAACTTGTATCTACGTGCTTTCTATACATATTATAAGGGACTCCTATGTTCAACATGCCTTTAAGAAAGTAAACAGTGATAACAAGCCAAAAGGAGATGCGTATGGCTAGGCCGTTGGGGCCATACTGTCTAAATTACGAGACATGATCACACTTTAATTTACATAGTCTACAAAGCCTCTAGATAATGAAAATTATCTGATAAGGTTCTGGATAGCCCCGCCTCGACTAACTATACAAAATAAAAATATAAGTTCTAGACACGCAAAGCTCCGAAGCAACCTGGAGCTTGGTAACAACAGCTGGAAATCCTATACTCCTACTAGAAATCTACTAGCACCTGTACCTTTTTTCTGGGATATCAGTACGGGATAATTTACTGAATATGTAAGGTAGGAAATATTGTATATAAAGTAACAACTCAAATGACACTATGCACTGGTGTAGGATAAGAGACCACCCTTAGATATACTGTGGGATCATGTACTTTATGTTCTTTTTATTACTTTACCTTTACTGTATAATCTGTGCACAGTAAGTAATACAAATGACCAGCTGATCAGTGGTAAAATAATATCGAGATCGGCCCTGGCTAGGCTTTTCCTTTAACCTATTGGGCTACCCCCATGATAGGATTGACCCTGGCTAGGTGATTCTTCCACCCCTCGGGTTACCACCCATCAATAAACACTATACTTTATCTTTCAATTACCTTTGAGATGATTCTTTTGGTGGTCACTATATTGGAGCTGTAGGACTATAGATGTAGCATGTGACATGTAGATAATCATACAAGACTAGATGACAATAAAAAGCATACGTTACCCAAATAATGAAATGCGTATGAGATGAAACAACTCGTGAACTTTATTTAGCAACAAGAACCCATGTAAATTGTTATCCACGTATGTTTGCAGATTTGAGGGTGACTATGTAAGGGAGCATATGAAGATGTGAAAGAGTGGAGACAAAGTTAATAGTTGTGTCGGAATTGGTAAGTGCCTTTATGTGACAAGGAGGGATCTATATTTCATGTCAAATAATACGAACTCAAGTAGCCTTACATACCTCACCCTACGACCTCGTTATTACCTCGAGATAAACTTTCCTTCCTCCAAATATTTATCTACAACATAGTAGGTGATAAAACTAGCATTAGCAGCCAATAGATGCATCTTAGCAGCCCAATCTCATAAAAAAACAACATACCGCAGCAAGCGGATAATTATAAACCCGAGCGTATTCTTTCAACCTTTCTGCGCCTAATCATATTTTCTAATACACGTTCTAATGTACATATAATGTGCAGCCTATTTTAGTTCCATAACACTCCTATAACAGCACACAAGGCACAACACATAATATTTCTACACAACATACAAATGGGCGGCATAACATTACATCCCTTCGCTACATTTTGACGTCGACAATTCCAAACTTGTTTCAACTTTAATCAAACATTCCCCACCATATATACACATAAAACCAGTCCTAAAGAAGTTCAAAAATAGTCTTTAAAATAGGTAGAGGATATGAGGCCATAGTCCTCAATCATTCAGCCCACAAGTTTCTATTACGAGCATAATTACGATATCACACCAGAACTCACTTTCGCGGACTGTAAAAATGGTGCAGCATCCTTTATACATCATTATAGAACCAATACTCATTAAGAACAGTAGCATCCCTTCATAAAAAATCCAACCAAAAAGAGAAAAGCTTCCAAATAAACAAGAAAAATGTACAACTTTTAGAACACATGCTATCCAACAATTTCAGCAAGCAGAACTAGCATATATTTCTTATTTATCATGGGATAAGTATAAAAAATATATGGATATTTCCACTTACCTTAGCCTTCAAGATTTAGGTTTCCTTCAAGAACCCTAGAGGGTTGTATTGGCTGCCTTGTGAAGTGAAGTAAAGAGAAAACAAGACTCTTTTGGAAAGCTGAAAAAATTTTTCAAGTGAAATGACTTAAGGGGTTGTTTTTGAGCCCTTTTCAAGGGTCTCTTTGGCCAAATTTCTCTTGCACTTTTAACCAAACATTAGTACATATTAGGAAGCTGGTGATGCAGCAACTTGGCCCACACACTTGGGCCTAAATGGGTTTCGAAGTTGATGTGCCTTGGTTGCCCATTTTCTTAATTTCTCTTCACTTAGTTTGGGCCCAATTAGTTAAGTGGGTTGTGATGTATTAGTTAAGTGGGTTGTGATGTACTTGGGCCCTTTTATTATACATCTTGGGCTATAAGTATTATCCATTTATGATAGTAAAACACGGGCTAAAGTTACAATCTTAACATGGACTTTATTCATAATTGGACTTCGACAAATTCGACATCGGGCCTCGTCTCCATTTAGCTAGCAAATTTAAGCTAAGAAAGTAGGTGACTCACCTGCTAGCTTCTAAGTCCTACAAGCACTTCAATTCTCTCATTTTGTTTAGGGCCGTGATCTCCTCAATTTGACACAAAACATGTATACACTTGACCCTCTTAAGAGTTAGACGCACATATCGCCCTATAACATGAGATTCAAGCACTTTTAAAAATTGGCGCTAATTTGAAAAGCCATATCATGTTTCATTTGCATAGTAATAGTATTGTAAGAGGTGTGGTGTTACATTTTGAAACCCTTTTTAGGACAAAAACAACTTATATTGGTCATGGATTAAGTCTAGAAGGGGTGGAAAAAAGTCTAGAATGCCCCTAAAAAAATTTAAAAATTTAAACTTTAGTGGAACAGGTCGTTGTAACAGGTCCACGACTCGGACTTGTCACGTACCTGTGTAATTTCAAAAATCCAACTCCCATCAAAAAATTGAAAAAAAGATACAAATGTTTCTCCTCAACACGACCAGGGCGCGTCGCAGTCCCATCGCGTACCCTCACTGTCTTGGTTTTCGGACTGAAAAATCATTTTTCGATCCAGTTGCTTTAAATTCGGGTTGAGACTACTTCCCTACAAAGTTTATCATGCTGATCGCAAATCCGGTCTCAAATTTTTCACCTAAGCTTTGGAAGACGCATTATGAGCACGACTCCATTTTAGGGGTATTTTGGTAATTTTCAGGGGGTGTTACATTATCTCCCCCTTGGGATCATTCGTCCTCGAATGATGAGTAGAGGTAGGATTAAGGCTTGAATAATGATCAAGACTCCTTTCAATAGTCAACGAACCAATCTAGATTGCCACAAATTACTCAGAATAGACAAATCGGTTCAGATCAAGAGTAGAAATATTCTCTTAGACATATTCACCATCAAGCACGAATGGATCATCGAAACTCAATCAATTCAAAACGCTTAAACATATTCAATAATTAGTCTTTTGAACTCAAGAAGGACACCATCAACTCTAATGGAGAATGGGACCATCGATACCTAAGACTCTATGTACAACTCTCAAGCTTCGGACCACATCTCAATTGTGCTCCCTTTCACGACAATCTACTCCATCAACTTAAGTTCATAGCTCGTACACTAAACTCTACTTATCCAAATCCCCTTATTCCCTTCAAGCCTACCTCTGATTCTTAAGGTGCTATTGCTAAGATAATCATATCGATACAAGGCTAACTCTCAATACTCAACTCTATACTTTATCATGGACTTTCCTTAAGAGATCCCTAGTCCTCTTCACTACCCCCTAGCCTTACTTAAAACCCTCATCACGAAGTCTTCAATAGTCTATCATCAATACTCACATAATAACAACCACGCATTCAAGCCTATCACTGTAACCACTTCGACTATGTCTTAGAATCTTCAAGCCTACTTCACACTTCTACCTCTACCATTTAAATAAACTCTCACTCAAAGTCACACCAATATACTCTTACCAATCCGTTGCATATCATAGGAATCATCTCTCTCCCTCTCCCTATCTCTATCACTACATGACACATGTTTAACACCAATATCACAACAATGCTACATTCACTCCTCCTCATCTACCCCCACTCTCATTCTACTACTATCAGCATCATAATTTGGACCTGGAGGAACTTATCCTCTCCTCCTTTGGTGAAACCTCAAGCTACTACCTCTCCATACAAGGTAAGCATGAATTCAATCAAGAACTCCAATACACAAATACTCGAATACTCATTCTTAAGAATAGACTTAGAACACAATATCCAAAGTTTAAACTTTAGCCCCAACATCATTATTAGGCACGAATACTATCAAGGACTTGCATACTTAAGTACGTAGAGGATCAAAAGGAATATCAACTCGAAGATAGAAAGTCAACTTCACTATCTCCATTTAGGAACACTCGTACTCTCCCATCACCCATAACTCGTCTACTACCATCAGCAATGGCATAACAAGCCAAAGGTCAATGCATGTGTAAGATGACATCAGGATTAAGAACACTCTCTCTCTCTCTCTCTTATCAACCATCACTCCTTTACTATCGTTAATACTTTTATCAAGACTGGAATGCTGGATTACTCAAAGGGCTGGGAACGAAAGAACATAAGCACAATTCAATCTGGAAATCTTATCTGAGAACATTCATAGTGTAACACCCCATACCTTACAATATTGGCACAATTCAAATGAAACTTGACATGGTTTGGACAATTGACGCTAAATTTTAAAAGTGCTTTCATCTCGTGTTAATGAGCTATATGTGCATCTAACGCTTAAGAGGGTCGAGTGAATACATGTTTTATGTCTAATTGAGGAGGTTACGACCTTAAAATGAAGTAAGAGAATTGAGGTGCTTGTAGGACTTAAAAGCTAGCAGGTGAGTCACCTACTTGCTTAGATTAAAATCGCTAGTTGAACGGAGACGAGGCTCGACGTCGAATTTGTCTAAGTTCGATTACGAATAAAATCCGTGCTAAGGGTGTAACTTTGGATCATGTTTTAGTATCATAAATGGGTCATATGATCAGCCAAAGGAGAATAATAAAAAGGTCCCAAAGACATCACAATACGCTTAGCAAATTGGGCCCAAAACTAAGTAAGTGAAAGTTGGAAAATAGGCATCCCAAGTCCATCAAGTTGGTGCTCCAAAAAGGCCCAAGTTTTAGGGCCAAGCTGGTGGGTAAGAAAGTTGATTATGTGTGGTTAAATATGGTCAAAGTGTCAAGGGAAGGTCGGCATAATAGCTCTATATAAAGAGCTCCAATGCTGCTCCACAAGCCATTGTTCACTTGAACACAAAAAATCAGATTGCTCTCTAAGTTTCCTCTCAACTTTTCTCAACTTTGTGAAGTTGCCAAACGACTCTTTTAGGGTTCTTAAGGAGCCTACAAACGTTGAAGACAAAGTTAAGTAATTATATTTGTGTAATTAGTATGGTTTTATCATGAAACTTAAGAGATAGATGCTAGTTACACTTGCTAAAATTTGTGGACAGATTCTGTGCAGAAAGTTGCTGCACCTTTTCCTTTTGTTTTGGTGATTTTCCTATGGTTTTTAAGTTGTAT
>JAPFFP010047885.1:0-10126 GCA_026153255.1 Solanum medicagineum
GCATAACCTCAAATCATACACGAGGGTAAGGAGTACAACATAGTTCATAACCCCTTCATGTAGATATGAGTAAGTGAGTAGCATTAATTTGTACATGAGGGTAAGGTGTACAACATAGTTCATAACCCCTACATGTAGAAATTTGTCTTGTACTACAAGATGAGGCATACCACATAGTTCATAATCCCATCTAATAGGTTTTAACATAAACCTTCATTTAAGAATTAAATAATTCATAAACAACTGAGATTCGTAAAACCATAGATAATTTTATGATTTCAAAACATACTTTGTAGTCCACAAACATCATGAAGTGACTTGACTTGTAAACCATGCAATATACCATCAATAACTTAAGATCCTAAACAAGATAATTTATCAAACACTTGGCGGGTATGTAATGTTAGTTCAAAATCATGCAACTCAAGAGTGAAACATATGAGAAAAATCAATGTAAATCAACCAACCATCACTAGGTAATATCTTCTTGCAAGATACATCAAAACCCCTAATCAATTAACACAATAGATCATAGCTTTATAGCTCAAAACATGCATAGTTGAACAACATTTCATAAAACCCTAATATGGTTTATACTCAAAATTCATAATAAAATATACCCATAAATAACCATCTTGAAAACATGCTATTTATGAAATAGAAAAGAAGGTTGGGCACCATAGATGAAAGGACCCAATGGTTGAAACCCGCATACCTTAGCTTTGGGGAATTCCTGAAGAAGATTGGAGATTGAGACTTGAAGCTTGAATGAGAACCTTAGAATCTGGATGAGTTTTGAGACTTATATTTTGGAGATTAAATATTATCTAAGTAGTTGAGAGTGTATTTGGGAATGTCTTGAATGATATGAGGGTGAAATAAGGCTAAGTATAGGTACTTTCATGCATGGAAACACTTAGGCCCAAGACCTAAAAGCCTTGGACCAAGATAAAATCACTAAAAAAATACACAGGTATACATCTGGTTCGTGATGCAGACCTGTCGTGGAGGGAAAATTTACACAGGTCCGCGACAGCTACGTGTTGTGGTATCGTCGCAGATCGTTTCTGGAAATAAATTTTTGAAAAATGTAATTGCGATTCGTTTGCCGTAAAATAAAGGTTAGACCTATTCCCCACTCAATTTGACCCCCTGAACAAGAATATGAAGTTGGAGTTTTGATATTACGTACAAATTTTGAGATATATAGAAATTACAATTCCGGGCACTTCCGAGGAACATTTACGGGCACCTTTTTGATGTTGCTTCAATTCAAATGTACTAACACATACTCTATGCCTACATTGATATCACAATGTAGGGACCGGAGCGCCATTTGATCATCCTCCATATGTCTAGTTGATACTTTGGAGATAAGCTTTGGTGAGTCCTTAAGTCTGAGGACACTATCTACCTTATTCTTGCTATTTTAAGACTTCTTTATGTTGAACACTTGTTATTATGAGGGTGAGCCTGGAGATTGTCTTGGCCCCCACTCCATTCTATCTTAGAGGTGCTGTTGGACATTTTGATGTACTTATGCGATGAGCTTGACTCTTTTATGCATTAAATGGTTAACCAAGACTTCCCTTAGTCCCACTTCCCTTTTCATTATATCTCTTGTTGTTGTTTACTTTACTTCCATGACCAAGGATGTTTGATTGATATGCTAAGAGGCTTGTTTAGGTCCCCTCAGGTTTCCATTTATCGTGCCACGTCTAGGCCCTAGGCTTGGATTGTAACAAACTTGGTATCAAAGCACTAGGTTGTTAATAGTCCTTGTAATCCAACACACCATATTGATTATATTCTTATTCATGGTTGTAAAGCACGCCATAACTATGAGTATGAGGCTATGAGGTGTTTTAGGAAATGTTTCCCTTCCTCATGATCTATGTCATGCTTTAGAAGTTAAGATAAGGCTTTTTTCCCCTAACGAATGCTCTTTTCTCTTCTAGATCATGCTGATTCCAAGAGGGAGACTAAGGAGAGCCTGTACACCCGAAGAGCAACGGACCCCTCCTGCTCCTTAAGCTCTTTAAGGTGGAGAGGTAGGCAAAGATGAGTTCCGACATGCTATTGCAATGTTGTCTTATGCTATGACCAACCAAATCAACCAAGGGGCCTAAGCTCCTCATGCTTCCACACTGGCTTCTAGGGTGAGGGATTTCACAAGAATGAACCCACCAGAGTTCCATGGGTCCAAGACGAATGAGGATTCCCAAGAGTTCATAGACAAGATGAACAAGGTGCTATCCATCATAGCAGTTAATTTAGAGGAAAAGGCGGAGTTGGCGGCCTATCTCAAAGGGGTGGCTCAAATTGGGTTTACACAATGGAAGTTGGAGAAGGGGAATGATAATGTTATCCCTTAGGAAGAGTTCAAGTCCGCATTCCTCAATCGGTTCTTTCTTATCGAGCTAAGGGAGGCTAAGATAATGGAGTTTATGAACCTTATGCAAAGGTTCCATAAGTGTGAGGGAGTATGCCCTCAAGTTCAACCAATTCTCTATGTATGCTACATAATTGGTTGCCAAACCTAGATCAAGGATGAACATATTTGTGTCGGGAGTGTCTGACTTGGTTAAGAGGAGTGTCGTACTACCATGCTGGTGAGTGATATAGATTTGTCTCACCTCATGACATATGCCGAGCAACTAGAGGGGGAAAAACTTAGAAAAAGAAGAAGCGGTGAGTCCAAGAGGGCTAATTTTGAAGGTGGTTTCCAAAGTTTCAAGGGTAGCGGTTTCCTCAAGGACACAAATTCCAAGGCCAAGGGTCTTCCAATACTCCTAACAAGAGGTTTGCCAATGATAGGGTGACCAATCCAAAATTCCAAAATGGTAATGGAGGAATGACGAATCCTATATGCCTAAGGTGTGAAAGGAATAATAGTGGTCCATGTTTGAGGAATTCTAATACTTGCTTTAGTTGTGGTGAAATTGGTCACAAGGTTATTGATTGTCCTCATACTTAAAACAAAGGTAGAGATGGTTGTCCAAAAGGTCAAGGTGCAAATGTGGGTCAAAAGGGAAGAGGAGGCCAACAAGGGGGTGCTCCAAGGCAAAATAGATTCTATGCTCTTCAAGGGAGATAAGGGGTGGATGAGGTGCCCTATGTCATCACTGGTATGTTAAAGGTTTTTGATTTTGATGAGTATGCATTGATTGATCCAGGTGCCACTCTTTCTTTCATTACTCCTTTTGTTACCAAAAAGCTTTATGTTAGTCCTAAATTGTTATGCGAACCTTATGAAGTGTCAACCCTTGTTGGTGAGTCTATTGTTGCTAAAAGAGTCTATAGAAATTGTCCCATGCTCATACTGCATAAAGTATTGCCTTGTGATTTTGTTGTGTTAGATATGGTGGATTTTGATGTCATCCTTGGGATGGATTGGTTGCATGCATATTATGCTTCTATTGATTGTATGAACACATAAGGTTAAATTCCAATTCCTTAATGAGCCCATCCTTGAGTAGGAAAGTCATTTTGTAGTGCTCAAGAGTAGATTCATTTCTTGTCTTAAATCCCTAAAGTTGATTTCTAAGGGTTGTGTCTATCATCTTGTGAGGGTTAGGGATGTGGAGTCCAAAGCCTTTCCTATTGAGTCAGTTTTAGTGGTTAATGAGTTTCTTGATGTCTTTTCCTATGAGCTTGCCAATATTCCTCCCATAAGGGAAATAGAGTTTGGCATAGACCTCCTTCCCGATACTCAACCCATTTCCATTCTCCCTTACTGTAGGACCCTGGCTGAGTTGAAGGAGTTGAAGGAGCAATTGAGGGATTTGTTGGAAAAGGGTTTGTTAGGCCTAGAAAGTCACCTTGCGGTGCATCGGTGTTATTTGTGAAGAAAAAGGATGGTTCTCTTAGAATGTGCATTGATTACCGACAACTTAATAGAGTCACCATAAAGAACAAGTACCCTCTACCAATGATTGATGACCTTTTTGATTAACTTCAAGGGGCTAGTTACTTCTCTAAGATTGATCTTCGGTCTGGGTATCACCAAGTGAATGTAATGGAGTGTGATATTCCCAAGACAGCTTTCCAGACTAGGTATGGGCACTTTGAATTTGCGCTTATGTCCTTTGGGTTGACTAATGCACATACTATATTTATGGATCTTATGAATAGGGTCTTTAAACCCTACCTTGACATGTTCGTGGTAGTTTTTCTTGATGATATCTTGATTTATTCCTATAGAGAGGAGGAGCATGTGAATCACTTGAGGGTTGTATGAAAAATATGAAAAATCTAAGTTTTGGTTGAAAGAGATTGCTTGTCTAGGGCATGTGGTGTTAGGTGATGGCGTTAAGGTGGATCCAAAAGGTGATTAGAAATTTGCCTAGACCTTTGACTCCATCATACATTAGAAGTTTCTTGGGTTTGGTAGGCTATTACCAGAGGGTTGTAAATGGTTTCTCTTCTATTACTCCTATGACAAGTTGACCCAAAAAAAGGCAAAATTCGTGTGGATCGATGAATGTGAAAAGAGTTTCCTATCCTTGAAAGATAAGTTTGTCTCAGCTCCTATCTTGACTCTACCTGAAGGGTTGGAAGGAATTGTTGTATATTGTGATGCCTCAAGAATTGGTTTGGGGTGTCTTTTGATGCAAAATGGGTAAGGTGATAGCATATACTTTAAGGTGCACGAGAAGAATTATCCCACCCATGATCTTGAATTGACGGTCGTGGTATTTGCTTTAAATATTTTATCAGTACTTGTATAGGGTTCATGTTGTGGGTTGTATCTAGTCTGAAACCAAGTGGATTTATTTTTTGTCCCATAATCCCCCGCTATTATACATATCACGATATGTCATAGCTGTAGATTTTTCTTCCATCTCGTTTTTTAACAAATACATCTCGCCATATTCATCATCTAAAGATATATCTTTCATTACAATAATTATATGACAGGTCGATCTTTTTATCGAAAAACTACGTCCTCAAGCTCGAGGTTTCAATTTCTTCACAATAGTACCTTTTTGCCGATCACAATAGTCTCCAATATGTGTTCGCCCAAAAAGATTTTAACTTGAGACAAAGAAGGTGGTTAGAGAGCCTTAAAGATTATGATATGAGTATGCATTATAACCTCAGCAAAGCTAATGTTGTGGCCGATGCTCTAAGTAGGGTGTCTATGGATAGTCTAGCCCATGTTGATGATGGTGGCAAAGAGGTGGCTAGAGAGGTTCACCGGTTGGCTAGATTGGGGGTTAGGTTGGATGAAGTTGATAATGGTGGTGTAGTGGTTGTTGATGGTTCTAAGTCTTCTTTGGTTACGGAGGTAAAGGAAACACAAAATTTTGACCCCGTATTGTTAGAGTTGAAGGCCTTGGTGAAAGATGGTAAAGTGGAGGTTTTCTCCCAAGGGGGAGATGGTGCCCTTACGTACCAAGGTAGATTGTGTGTACCAGATGTGGATGATTTGTAAGAATTGATTTTGAAGAAGGCCCACAATTCATCCTATTGCATTAACCCCAGTTCTGGAAAGATGTATAGAGACTTGAGGGATGTGTATTGGTGGAGTGGTATGAAGAGGGACATTGCCATGTTCATATCTGGATGTCACGCCAACAAGTGAAAGCTGAACATCAAAGGCCGGATGGCCTAGCCCAAGACATAGAGATACCTACTTAGAAGTGGGAAGAGATCAACATGAATTTTGTGGTTGTGGTGCCTAATACTAGCAAACATTTTGACTTTATTTGGGTTGTTCTAGCTAGAATGACAAAGTCGGCTCACTTCCTACCGGTCAAAACTACATATGGTGCCGAAGATTTTGCGAAGTTGTATATTCTTGAGTTGGTTAGATTGCATGGTGTACCAATGTCTATCATTTCAGATCGTGGTGCTCAATTCACTTCTCACTTTTGGAGGTCCTTCCAAAGAGGTCTTGGTACCAAGGTTAAGCTTAACATGGCCTTCCACCCTCAAACGGATGGTCAAGCCGAGAGGACTATCCAAACTCTTGAAGATATGCTTAGAGCTTGTGTTTTGGAGTTTAAGGATAGTTGGGATAGACATCTTCCACTCATTGAGTTCGCTTCCAACAATAGTTACCACTCAAGAATTGGTATGGCTCCCTTTGAAGTTCTTTATAGTAGGCGTTGTACATCCCTATTTAGGTGGTCTAAAGTGGAGGAGATGGCTTTGCTAGGTTCGAATTTGGTCATGGAGGCTATGGAGAAGGTGAGGTTGGTAAGGGAGAGACTAAGAACAGCCCAAAGTAGACAAAACTCCCACTCTGATGTAAGGAGAAGAGATTTTGAGTTTAAGGTTTGTGATTGGTATATTTGAAAGTATCACCTATGAAGGGTGTGGTCCGATTTTGTAAAAAGGGGAAATTGAGCCAAAGGTTCATGGGTCCTTATAAATTTTTGAGGAGAGTGGGTAAGGTTGCACATGAGGTTGAGTTTCCTATGGAGATGAATATGGTTCATCCGGTCTTCCATGTACCCATGTTGAGAAAGTGTGTGGGTGACCCAAGTGCTATGGTGCCCTTGGATGTTGTGGGTGTTGTAGAAGATAATTTGACCTATGAGGAGGTCCTGATGGAAATTTTCGATAGACTATTAAAGAGGTTGAGAGACAAATATGTAGCTTTCGTCAAGGTCCTTTGGAGGAATCAACAAGTTGAAAGTGCCACATGGGAAGCCGAGGCGGACATGAGAAAGCGATACCCATATCTCTTCCATTCTACTCAAGATGAAGGTTCTAGTTTAGTCCCCTATGTGATTTCAAGCCCTACGTTTCAGCCCTCATGTTATTTTGCATGCATCCATGTTTATGTTGACAAGTTTATGGTGATTTGTGACATTCATGTTGAGAGTTTTTAAAATGATGTTTAAATGTAGTTGTTGCACTCGTGTTGGGCTGAAATCTTCATGGTCACTTCTCTTATGCATGTTTCTTTGAAATTCGGGGACGAATGTTCCCAGGAGGAGATATTAAAACGCCCAAAAAATGTGCTTCGAAAATGCCCATAATAGTAATTTCCATATATCCCAAAATCCTTGCGTGGTATGAAAATCAGACTTCATATTCTCGGTCAGGGGGGAAAATTTAGTGGGGAATGGGTATAGCCCAAATTTTAGAGGACTCATATCAAAAAATAATTTTCAGTAATTTTGTGGAAAACAGTAGTTGTACGCATTTGGTCCGCGATGTGTCCATTTTTCCTTGTTTTCTGTTTTGGCTCAAGGGCATTGGGGTCATGGCCCCATGCCCATTTACACGTGAAATCGCCCATACTTAGCCATTTTTCAACTCTATATCACTCAAAAACCCTCTCTAAAACCTCCCCAACACTTTATCAAAATTTCTATCCAAATCCAAGGATTTCAAGCTCACATTGGATCTCAATAACTCAATCCAAGCTTTAAGACTCCTTCAATGTTTAAATCAAGGAATCCATAAATTTAGGTTTATGGGTTTCACCCATTGGGTCCTTTCACCCATGGAGCCCAATCTTCCTTTTCATGAAAATTGCATGTTTTCAAGTTGTATTACCAATGGGTAACTTCTATTATGAATTATGAGCATGAATCATGTTGGGGTTTCATGAAATATTGATTGATTATAAATGACTATCTATTTAAAGCTTATACTATGATTTGATTATATCTATTGAGACTATGCATGTTTTAAGCTATGAAACTCTGATCTATTATGAGTTTTGATGATGGATTTCAAGGTACCCTACATGAGGGTTCTACTACTTGTTGGTGGGTTGATTTACATTAACTTTCCTCATCTTATTTAACTCTCAAATTGCATGATTTTGAACTAGTATCATGAGCCCACCAAGTGTTTGATAAAATGTCAAGTCAAGAATTCTCAAGTTATGATGATCTAATTCATGATTTACAAGTCAAATGACTATACGATGATTAAGGGCTTTCAAGTATGTATTGAATTCATGAAAAATTATCTATGATTTTGTAAGTTACAAGCTACGCCCTATTTCAAGTGTTTTTACCTCTTGTGAGGCATTTCTGTTAAAGCAAGGGTTCATGTGTGATTATGATCTACTTTCATGTTTCAAGTTAGGCTCACTAATATAGGTCAAGCATGATTCAAGAGCTACTCATGTCATGTTTTGATGTCTCTTACTAGTTATACAATCTATGATTATTTTCAAGTATTCTGTGGGATTCGACTTAGCACCGATTGAGGCTTAAGATCGGGGTTCGACTCAAGGAGTCCTTATATAAATTATTTTTTCTCTAAACTATGTGCAACCATAGGATTATGATTATTACCCTTGCTAAACTAGTGGATCCATCTAGTCATGTTATCATGTTTTGTTTGCCTTCGCAAGTAGATGTCACAACCCAAGCCTAGGGCCTAGACGTGACACTGTGCAAGGGGAACCTGAAAGAACCCAAAGTAAGCCTCTTAGAGTATTATTACACATCCTTGGTCACGAAAGTAATAAATCAAGCATCAAGAGAAAAGAGAATTGGGAAACTGGGGCTAAGAAAAACACTTCCATATCATCATAATCAAGAGACAAGAGACAAGCTCATATCATAGACATCAAGAACGATAGAGTCAAGGCTCTTAACATAGATACATAACATATCCAACAAACACCTCTAATACATAGATAAGAGCGGGGGCCAAGACAAAGTAACCGCACTCACCCTCATAGTCAAATAGACAATGAAGAAGAATTTCTTAATACAGAATAGGAGAAATATAGATTAAGGTCCCCAAAGTTGAGGACCCACCAACTAGCTTGAATAGCACCGAACTAGACATGTGAAGGAGGAGGATGATCTACTTGGGCACCGGTTCCTACATGGTGACATCATGTAGGCATAGAGTATGCGTTAGTAAGTTTGAATGTACTAAGTATATTTAGGATGCAATTGATGTGCTATCAAAGTACAACACATTTGGTGCCTAAAACAAGGGGTTTTATGAGTTCTTAAAGCAATTTTTTTATGGTTTTGATGTATTTTTGTGTTAATCTTGCTGAAAAGATAGGTTGGCATGATTTTAAAGAAAAATTGTAGATTTTACTGAAGCATAGGCCATGCGAGCCCACCTACAAGTTGTAGCTTAAGCTATGAGTCGTAGGTTGTGTCGTAGCAAGAAATAGAGATCAAAAATCAAATATCTAACAAGTGAAGGTCAGTCCCACGAGGACATCCTACGAGTCGTAATACACAATATGACTCGTATAGCTAGACTCATAGCAACAATCAGAGAGCCAAAATGTTGGATCAAAAATTGAAGACCAAGATTATGAGAGAAACATACGAGTCGTAGCCCAAGCAAAGACTCGTACCAGTGGAGTCCAAGATTCTAAAAACCTAATACAAGACCTTGATTATGACTCATAGGTCAGTGAGGCGTACCAGCCGCCAGCTGTCTTTTCTTCATAATTTTTAGGGTTTATTTGTACATACTATAAATACTTTAAGTTAGGTTTTAAAAAAGGAGGGGAGAAAAGAAGAGAGATCAGATAGGGAGATTAGAAATTTTGCTCTTTAATATTTTCTTAAGAATTTCTTAGGGTTTCATATTTTTTAATTTATTGTATTCTCTTGGAAAACCCATTTTGGGGATTCCAAATCTTGTGCTATACACTTTGGATATCTATCAAACTTGTGAGTTTGCAACTTTGGGTGTCTTCACTTTTCATTATATTGGTAAAACTCTCAATTATGTTTATTATTTGCATGCTTGTGTGTTTTTCCTTAGCCATGAGTAGCTAAGCACCCATAACTTGAGGTTGTGGGAACCATGGGTAGTTGACTTGGTTTCATATTTTTAGTTTATTGTATTCTCTTGGAAAATTCATTTTTGGGGATTGCAAATCTTGTGCTATACACTTTGGATATCTATCAATCTTGTGGGTTTAAAACTTTGGGTATCTTCACTTTTCATTGTATTGGTAAAACTCTCAACGATGTCAGTTATTTGCATGCTTGTGTGTTTTGCCTTAGGCATGAGTAGCTAAGCACCCACAACTTGAGTTGTGGGAACCGTGGGTAGTTGACTTGAGATGACATAGGTTTCTTGCGCTTCCATTGTTGGGGTTTTGCATGTATTATCTATTTCCCTTCATTATTATTGTTGTTTGGTGGTGGCCAACACCAAACCCCGCCTA
>JAPFFP010047886.1:0-10126 GCA_026153255.1 Solanum medicagineum
ATGTACACTCCAACTGCAATTAAGCATCGTGAACTTACTTCATTTAAGTTACGCCACAGTCGCCATAGTCTTTCCAACTAAATGATTAACTTCGAAATAATTACTTTACGGGGTCTAACACTTACAGACAAAAACAATGTTGTGTAGGCCCGTGAACAACCCATGATTCTGAAACATTTGAAGCAACCCACTCGAGACCACAAACTTTGTGCATCCGATAGTGGCGGTAACACAATGGATCCGATCACATCCATAGCCATAGGATTTAGCTGATATTGGTTCCACTGATAAGCTTCGGCATTGAAGTCATGTAGTTGTGGGTCAATGTCCTTAAGAGGAGGTGGGTTGTTATCATTCTCATTCGCATTCTCATCCTAGTTCTAATTCAGAGCTGCATTCATTATGTTGTTTGCATTATCTTGGGCCATCCTTCTTATTTTTTCTGGATCTCTGGGGCAAACTGAGTCAAGGGAATGCCTCAACTTTGCATGTTGGGCATACACTACACCTGTATCCTGAAATAGAACAAAAACAACAAAAAACATAAAATGAGGAAAATAAGGATTAGTTCCCGAATTGCTCAATTTAAACAAATCTAGCTGTATTCCTCGGCAACGGCGCCAAAATCTTGATGTCGCCCAAGCTACACCTCCTTTTTGAAGGCTAAAGTAGTCATTGTCAAGATATATAACCTAACTGAGGTTAGGATTGATCCTATAGGGAATATAGTAGTCTTAGAAGAATTTAAAGTAATTTGGATAGATTAACCTTCTTATCTCCCAAGGGGGGGGGGGTTGTAACAACTATTAAAAGTAATCCTAAACTAAGACAAGTGTGAAATCAGTTATGAAGAGTAACTAGGGTATTGTTTCCCCATGATTACCTAACTCGGTATTACCAAATAATCGAATTCTTTTCCTGTGTGTAGCATACAGAATGGTAAGTTAAGTTCACCAATTCCTTTGATCCAGGTGAGAGGCAAATTTTACTACGTGATTTGATCCATCCCCGAACTGTGACATTACGAACCCTTACCTATTGTTCTAGTACAACCTCCCCTTGGCCAGTTTGGTTGATTAGACGAGAAACATCAATCGAATCCTTTTAATTTATCTTTTTCCTATTTATTACTACTTTGATCCAATCAGTAACACCAGGCGAGTTCTAACATTGGCCACCGTTAAAAAATATTCAAACGGAAGAGAATTAATTAATACATGCATGCACACTTTTCAAGAATTATGAATTATCCGATTTTACCTTGTTAGTTCTTTATGGTTCCTACAACCCTAGTTGTGGATTGAGCTACTCGTGATCAGTGTAGATGCAAGAATCATGAATTTGAATAACATAGTTGCACTTACACAAGAGAATTAAGAAGAGTAAATCCAAGCTCTACCAAGAATCACAAGATTAAATTAAAAGCACAAAATAATATTTTACAATCATTTCTCTCAAACTCTTTACTGTGTTGTAATGTTCCTTATGAAAAATAACGTAAAAACCTTGTTTATAGTCTTTAAAATACAAAACCAACAAGGATTAGGAAAACTAGGTCGACAGACCCTACAGGCACTTCTACAGGTCGTATAATGTTTTATGGCCCTTAGTTGGGGCTTTGTGGATTGCATCTTCAATTCTGTAGCTAAGTTCTACGACACCCCTCTACAGCCCATATAAAGTTTTACGGCCAGTAGGTGGTTTCGTCGAATGACTTTTCAGCAACTTCCCACTTTCTGATCTTTTGGACATGACACCAAGTCTATGGCTCATAAAATCTTTTACGGCTCATCTGCACATTCGTAGACTTAACTTTAGAAAATCACCCTTCACTAGAAATATGTACGAACCCATATCTACGACCCGTGGAATTCTCTACAACCCGTAAAAGGTCTAGTGAAACCTCAACTTCTGCATACTTGGTCCAAAAATTGTGTCAACCCCGTAATACTACAAAAAAAACATAAAAAGACATCAAATCTACTAACATGCTTTGAGAACACATAAAATTCCAAGTTTTTAAGCATCAAATGTATTGCATTTTGACATTACTCACGACGTCGCCGGTCTTCTTGAGCCTTTTTTTGAGCTTGTTACGGAA
Source organism: Solanum medicagineum (assembly GCA_026153255.1). Lineage (NCBI taxonomy): Eukaryota > Viridiplantae > Streptophyta > Magnoliopsida > Solanales > Solanaceae > Solanum > Solanum medicagineum. The sequence goes on from JAPFFP010047886.1 coordinate 2,102, forward strand.
GGGTCGGTGTAAAATTTTGCAAAAATAGGCCCACATCCCTAGGCAGAGCCACAAACCGCGGGCCAACACCCATGAAAAACTGTAAAAACTGCCTGTTTCCTATAGCTTGGTGCATAAAACCCTACCAGGCACCCTGCGGCACCATCGGCCATCTAAGCCTTTTGCTGGGCTCGTTATGAATGGGCCAGTGAAATATCTCTTGAAAGTCCCCTGGATCCCTAGGCAGCACCACAAATCGTGGGCTAACACTCATGAAAAACTGTCAAAATCGCCTGTTTCCTGTTGCTTGGCCCATAAAATCCCATTAGACATCCTACCGAGCTGCTAGGCAACTTGGGCCTTTTGCCAGGCATGTTACGGATGAGTCGGTGTAATATTTTGGAAAAGTTGGCTCAGATACCTAGGCAGCGCCACAAGCTGTGGGCTAACACCTATAAAAAATTGCCAAAATCATTTGTTTCCTGTTGCTTTGCTCATAAAATTTTACCAGGCGTCCTATAGTTCACCGGGTCACCTAGGCCTCTTGGCGGGATCATTATGGACGGGTTAGTATAAGTTTTTGTGAAAGGTGACCCCGGTCCCTTTGCAGAGCCACAAACTATGGGCTAACACCCACAAAAATTACCAAAAAATCTCTCATTTCCTGTTTCTTGGCCCATAAAATGTTACCAAGCATCCTACGACATCGCCGGGCCACTAGGCCTCTTGCAGGGTTCATTACGGACGGGTTGGTGTAAGTTTTTGGTAAAGTTAGCCCGAATACCCGGGCAGCGCCACAAACCATGGGCTATTACCCACGAAAAGCTGCTAAAATTGTTTGTTTTCTGTTGTTTGGCCTATAAAGTCCTACCAAGCATCCTGTTGCACCGCCGAGCCACCTGGGCCTATTGACGGGCTCGTTATGGAAGGTTCAGCATAATTTTTTGGGTAAGTTGGCTCGTATCCCCCGGTAACAATACAACTCGTGGGCTAACACCCACGAAAAATGGTCAAAATCTCCTATTTCCTGTTAATTTGCCCATAAATTCCTATCAGGGGTCCTATGGTGCCGCCGGGCCACGTGGGCTTCTTTTCGAGCTAGTTATTGATGAGTTCATGTAATTTTTCAAGAAAGTTGACCCATATCCCCGGGTAAAGCCACAAACTGTGTGCTAACAACAACGAAAAACTACCAAAAAATCGTGTGTTTTCTATTGATTAGCCCATAAAATCCTACCAAGCATCCTGCGGCACCGCTGGTCCACCTAGACCTCTTGTTGGGCTCATTACAAATGATTTGATGTAAATTTTTAGGAAAAATGGCCCAGATCCCCCGGCAACACTATAAACCGTGGTCTAACACTTACAAAAAATTGCCAAAATTGCTTGTTTCATGTTGCTTGACCCATAAAGTACTACCAAGCATCCTGCGGTGCCACGGGGCCACCTGGTCCTATTACCAGGCAAGCTACAGATGGGTCAGTGCAATTTTTTTAGAAAACAGATCGGATCCCCTTGCAGCGCCACAAACCGTGGGCTAACACCTATAAGAAAATTGCCAAAATCGCCTGTTTTATATTACTTGGCCCAAAAATTCCTATCAAGCATCCTGCGGCACCGTCTAGACACCAGGATCTCTTTTCAGGTTCATTACAGATAAGTTGGTGTAAGTTTTTGGCAAAGATATCCCGGATGCCCGGGCAGTGCCATAAACCGTGGGCTAACACCCATGAAAAATTGGAAAAACCACTTGTTTCCTGTTGCTTGATGCATAAAATCTTACCAGGCATCCTGCGGTGCCACCAGGCTACCTTGGCCTCTTGCCAGGCTCATTACGGATAGGTCGATATAATTGTTTGCGAAATTTGGCCCGGATCCCCGGGCAGCGCCACAAATAAGGGCTAACACCCACGAAAAACTACTAAAATATTTTGTTTCCTGTTGCTTGGCTATAAAGCCCTAGCAGGTATCCTGCGGCATCGTCGGGCCACTTGGGCCTCTTGCCGAACTCATTGCGGAAGGGTCGGTGTAATTGTTCGGGTAAGTTGGTTTGGATCCTCGGGCAGCGGTACAAATCGTGGGCTAACACCCATAAAAACTGTCAAAATCTTCCGTTTCCTGTTGCTTGGCTCATAAAATTCTATCAGGCATCTTGCAGCACTGCCGGGCCACCTAGGCCTCTTTTTGGGCTCTTTATGGATGGGTTGTTATAACTTTTCAAAAAAGCTACCCCGGTTCATCGGGTAGCGCCACAAACCGTGTACTAACACCCACGAAAACTACTAAAATCGTGTATTTCCTGTTGCTTAGCCCATAAAATCCTACCAGGCGTCCTGTGGCACCGCTGGTTCACCTGGGCCTCTTATCGGGCTCATTACGGACAAGTTGATGTAATTTTTTATGAAAGTTGGCCCGGATAACCAGGGACTAACGCCCACGAAAAATTGCTAAATTTCTTGTTTCGTGTTTCTTAGCTCATAAAGTCCTACCAGGTGTCCCGCGACATTGTCGGGCCACCTAGGCCTCCTGTCGGGCTCGTTACAGATAGTTCAATGTAAGTTTTCATGAAAGTTGGCTCAAATCTCTGGGAAGCGCCACAAATCATGGGCTAACACGCATGAAAAACTATCAGACTTGCCTATTCCTCGTTCTTGGCCCATAAAATCCTACAAGGCATCCTTCGGCGCTGCTGAGCCACCTGGGCTCTTGCTGGGCTTTTCACGAACGGGTCAGTGTTATTCTTTGGAAAAGTTGACAAAGTGCCCAAAATTGTGGGCTAACACCCGCTAAAAACTGCCAAAATCGCCTATTTCCTATTTCTCTACCTTTAAAATCCTACCAGGCATCTTGCGATGCTACCGGGCCACCTAGGCCTCTTGCTGGGCTCATTACAAATGGGTCGATGTAATTTTCACGAATTGGCCTGAATCCTCAGGCAACGCCATAAACCGTGGGCTAACACCCATGAAAAACTACCAAAATCACCTTTTTCCTGTTGCTTGGCCCAAATAATCCTACCAGGCATCCTACGACGTCGCCATGCCACTTAGGCCTCTTACTAGGCGCGTTATAGATGGGTCGGTGTAATTTTCACAGAAATTGCGTTGGATCCCTAGAAAGCACCATAAACCATGGGCTAACACCTACGCAAAACTACTGATATTGTCTTTTTCTTATTGCTTGCCCATAAAATCCTACCAGGCATCCTGCGGTGCCATCGAGCCACTTGGGGCTCTTATCAGGCTTATTACGGACAGGTCAGTGTAATATTTCAGAAAATTTGGCCTCGAGCCCTGGGAAGTGCCACAAACTATGGGCTGACACCCACAAAAACTTGCCAAAATTACCTATTTCTTAGTGCTTGGCCCATAAAATCCTACCAAGCGACCTGCGATACCATCGAGCCACCTGGGCCTCTTATCGAGCTCATTATGAATAGGCTAGTGTTAATATTTTAGGAAAGCTTGCCCAGATCCCTGGGCAGTGCCACAAATCATGATCTAACAACCATGAAAACTACCAAAACTTTTTGTTTCCTGTTGCTTGGCCCATAAAATCCTACCTGGCATCCTGCAGCACCACCGGGACACTTGAGCCTCTTATCGGGCTCATTATGAATGGGTTGGTGTAATTTTTTGAGAAAGTTAGCCCAGAGCTTTGGGCAGTGCCACAAATTTTGGCCTAACACCTACGAAAAACTACTGAAATCGCCTGTGCTATTGCTTGTGCGGGGCTCGTTATCGAGTCAGTGTAATTTTTCTAGAAGTCTATAGAGTTAGTGACGAGTCTTGAGAGAAGACAAATTAATATAACGTGTTTACAAGAAACCAAATGGATAGGTACCAAAGCTCAGGATGTAGATGCAGTTAAATTATGGTACTTTGGTGGGTCTAGGAATAGAAATGGAGTAGGTATACTAGTAAATAAGGACCTTTGGGACTATGTGGTTGAGGTCAGGAGGGTAAATGGTAGGATGATGTCTATTAAACTTGTTATTGGCAGACATATAGTGGATGTAGTTAGTACCTATGCACCGAGAGTGGGCTTGGATGCGGAGGTCAAAAAACACTTTTGGGAGGATTTAGATGAGCTTCTTAGAGGTATACCGAACACAGAAAAGATCTTCATTGGGGGAGATTTTAATGTGCATATCGGTGCAACTTCTAGTGGTTTTGTCAATGTACATGGAGGCTTTAGTTTTAGGAAGAGGAATGGAGGAGCGATGTCTCTTTTAGATTTGTTTAAAGCCTTTGAGTTAGTTATTGCTTACTCATGTTTTCAAAACAGGAAGAGTAGCTTGATTACCTTTTGAAGCATGGTAGCGAAGAAGACTCAGATTGATTACCTTCTCCTCCGGAAAGGTAATAGAAGACTTCGTAAGAATTGCAAGTTTATTTTGAGTGAAAATATTTCCACTCAACATAGGCTTTTAGTGATGGATTTAGAGATTAAGAGGGATTAGAAGAAGAAGAAGAAGAAGAAGAAGAAGAAGAGGGATTAGAAGAAGAAGAAGAAGAAGAAGAAGAAGGAGGCTATTTTTACCCAGCCGAAGATTAAATGGGGAGGCTTGACTCCTATTCTTTCTCGGGAGAGGGGAAGAAGTTGAGTAGTTTGGGGGCATGGAGTAGTAGTGGAGATGTCAACAATATGTGGAACACTACTGCTGGTTGCATTAGAAAAGTAGCTACCAAGGTAATAGAGGTATCAAGAGAGACCTTTGTTGGACGTCAAGGTGATTGAATGGAGAAGTTCAAGGCAAGAAAAATGAAAGCTAAGAAGGTGGCCTAAATGAAGTAATCAAAGTGTATGGATGAGGATGAAAAATGAAGGCTTAGGGATATCTATAAAACGATTAAGACAGAAGTGAAAATGGTGGTCACGAGCGTTAAGACAACAATATTTGAACGTTTATATGTTGAGCTAGGAGAAAAAGACGGGGATAAGAGATTGCACAGGCTCATGAGAGAGAGAGAGAGAGAGAGAGAGATAGAAACTCGTAACTTGGATTAAGTGAAGTCCATCAAAGATGAGGATGGCGAAGTGTTGGTGGATGAGAATTCCATTAAGAGAAGATGACAAACTTACTTTCACAAACTCCGTAATGAAAAAAGGACAGAGATATTGAGTTGGGTGATTTGGCACATTCTGGTAGTCATTGAGAGTTTGGTTACTATAGGCGTTTAAACGTGCTATTAGTATAATAAACAGAGGAAGAGCGATTGGACCCGATGACATTCCGGTAGACTTTTAGAAGAGCATAACCAAGGATGGTTTGGAGTGGTTGACCAGGTTGTTTAATAATATTCTGAAGACTGCTAAAATGCCAGATGAATAGAGGAGTACACTGGTTCCATTGTACAAGAATAAGGGTGATATTCACAATTTCAATAGTTAAAGGGGCATCAAGTTTCTAAGCCACATATGAAAGTTTGGGAGAGATTGGTGGAAGTGAGGGTGAGAAGAAGAGTGTCTATTTCAGAAAATTAGTTTGGATTTATGCTTAGGAGATCGACTACTGAAGAAATTCATCTTGTTTAGATACTAGTGGAGAAATATAGAGAAAGAAAGAGGGACCTTCATATGGTACTTATTGATCTTGAGAACGCCTGTGACAAAGTTTCGAGGGATGTCATATGGAGGTGTCTAGAGGCAAAATGTGTTCTAATGGTGTATATTAGGGCAATAAAAGACATGTATGATGAGACTCGGGTAGGACAGTGGGAGAAGACTCTGAGTATTTTCCTTTCGAGATAGGACTTCATCAAGGATCTATGCTTAGCCCTTTTCTTTTTGCTTTAGTGATGGATGAGCTGACACGATCTATTTAAGAGGAGGTCCCTTGGTGTATGCTATTTGCAGAAGATATAGTGATAATTGATAAGACACAAGATAAAGTTAATGATAGGTTGGAGGTTGGGAAACATATTTGAGCATCTAAAGGGTTCAAATTGAGCAGGACTAAAATAGAACACCTAGAGTGAAAATTCAACATTGCAAGGGATGAAACAAACATCCAAGTGAAGGTTGCCACTCAATCTATATCCCAGAGAGAAAGCTTTAAATATCTTGAGTCTATTATCCAAGATAGTAGTCATATCGATGATGATATCACACATTGTATTGGGGTAGCATGGATGAAGTGGAGACTTACCTCTGGAGTATTATGTGATTAGAAAATACCACTTAAGCTTAAAGGTAAGTTTTACAGAATGGTGGTTAGGCCGTCATTGCTATATGGGGTGGAGTGCTGGCAGTCAAAAACTCACATATTTAGAAAGTGTAAGTTGCGATGATGTGAATGTTAAGATCGATGTGTAGACATACCAGAAGTGGTAAGATTAGGAATGAGACAATTCAAAAGAAGTTAGGAGTGGCCTCTGTGGCAGACAAGATGAGGGAAGCGAGATTGCGATGGTTTGAGCATGTGCAAAGAAGAAGAGTTGATGCTCCTGTTAAGAGGTGCGAGAGGTTGAATTTAGGAGTTATGTCAAGAGGTAGAGGCAGGCAGAAAAAATATTGAGGGGAGGTGCTTAGATAGGATATGGCGCAACTCTATGTCACTGAGGACATGAATTTAGATAGAAAGAAGTAAAGGTTGCATATTAGGGTGAAAGGATAATAAGCTAGTAGGGGTAAGATGATGTCTAGCATTGTGGTACAGTAGGTTATAGGTTAGTCGTGCACTTGTGTCTTTATATCTTATGTTGATTATTGTAAGTCTTATATTTATTTCTTTTATTATATTTATATACTATCACTTGCTTTCCACTTTAGTCATTTCTCTTTCGTATCTAGTTTTTTTGCTTTTGGAGCCTGATATTTTTGGCTGAGGATCTTTCCAAAAATAGTCTCTCTATCTCTATGAGATATTGGTAAGGTTTGCATACATTAAACCCTCCCCACACCCCACTTGTGGGATTTCACTGGTATGTTGTTGTTGTAGAGTGTTATGAGTTTCCTATGAGGCTATATTGATGCATAAGAAGGCTATGTATTGCCTAGAGGGCTATGTTGTTTTCTGATAGGGCTATGAGTTGGCTACAAGGCTAAATTATGCCAAAAGAGCTATGTGGTTGTCTACCAAGCTATATGTTTTGCCTAAGAAGGCTATAGACTGCCTATAGGGCTAGTGATAGGGTACAGGGCAAGTGATAGGGTATATAGACTAAATAGAATGTAATAATCCCAAAGGTCTTTTTTATTTTTTTTTAAAAAAATTATTTTATCCCTTGATTAGTTGCGAAAGTTATTTTTAAAAAATTTTGTGAAAAGTAAGGCTTTTGGTAAGTTTTTAATTTTAAAAGCTAAAGTTGCTTAATTTTGATTTTCAAAGTCCTTTGGAGTTTTAGTCTTAGAATAAAATTCTATTTATTCCATAAGTTTTGAAACATGAAAATTGATCTGGAAGAGTTATCGGAATCAGATTTGGGTTTGCATTGTGGATTTGGGGCCTTAAGTTGGAAATGGAGTTAAACTTGATAAAGGTTTGACTTTGGTCGACGTTTTGAGTTTGAATGCTTGAATTAGATCTTTGTAAATTTTGCTAGACTTGAGGGTTGGCTTTAGCCCTAAAGTGAGGTTTGGTATAATTTTAGATGTCCCAAGAGTGTTTTGATATTTTGATGTCTTAAGTTGTTCTAGTTATGACTAGTTAAATTTTGGATCAAAGAGACCTCAGATTTAATTTTTGACGATTCCATTGAGTCTAAAACATTGAATTTAGTGGACTTGCATATGTAATTTGTGTTTATGAAGTTTCAAATGAATTTCAAGGATGATTCTAAGCTTTATGTGTGGTTGAAATTTGTTGCTGATTTCTGGCATTCAGGTACTGCTTAAGTGGCACCTAATCACTTAAGTGATATCCGCAAAAGCGAGGTCTCATTGCTTTAGAGAAGGGTTCCTACCATGGAGGGTTCACTAAAGTGGTCCAAGTACCCCAAAAGTGAAACCCTATTAAAGCGACAAGCCATCGCAAAAGTGAGGCCCGCCTTTTTGGCAGGTGCCACAAAAGTGATGCCTGAACCACTTTTGCAGCAGCTGAGA
>JAPFFP010047887.1:0-10125 GCA_026153255.1 Solanum medicagineum
CTCATAATATGATCATTTTAAAATAATACATGAAATTTATGACATCAACTGGATGAAATACTTCTATATAATCCTAGTACATTAAGAGACTGAACATATATAAAATGCTAGCATAAAATCTACTTGCATCACACAAAGACAACTGCCTTTTTTTAACTTTATCTCCCCTTATTCAATACTAATCTTCAAAAAGCATCACTTAAAATATCAAGAAAAAGAGTGTGAGAATCATAGATCAAATATTTGTATATTTACATAGAAAAAGAATGAGAGGAAAAGAATACTTCAAATACTATGAAAGACCATGGGATCTAAGTTCATACATATCTACCTTTTGTAGATTTAAGTTTCATCAAGAATTTCCCATCCTATATCCGCTATCCATATCTCCAAATCAAGAAGAAAAAAATTCAAAAAATAAAATCCCACAAGGAGAAAGTATACTAACCATCTGTTTTGCACTGGTTGTGGCATTGAAAACCTTGAAGAAGCCCCTTTTTGTGTTCACTTTTATTTCCAAACAACAAGGAATTAGAATAATTTCCTGTGTAGTATTAATTTTTTAAGCTTCTTTAATTTGAAGAATTATACTTTTTTATAAAAGTGTGTGTATTTGTGTATACATAACAAAGCAGAGGAGTACAAAAGTACACATGATCACTTAGTTGAAATCTATTTTGGCTCAACATCATGTGGCTTAGTTTACAAGGGATCGACACTTTCAACATATTACTTGACATCAATAAATTTATCATTTTCTGTTACATTATTATTACAAGTACCTAATACATCTTGTGACACAGTTTTCAAGGGATCCGTACTTGGAACACATTACTTAACACCAATAATTTTATCATTTTTTGTTTGACACATCTTTTGGCTCAGTTTCCAAGGGAGCCACACTTTCAGAACATTTCTAACCCTACTGTCACATTTTGCATTAAAAATATCTAACACAGTAATAAAGTTGGATTATCTTTTAAGTATTATTCACACAACTAATCACTTCACCAACCTTCTTCACATCATTAATCATTTTAGCAGCATTATTCACAATAATTATCATTTTATCAGTCTTGTTTACATCATATATTGTCATTGGAAACATAAATTTCTTAAAATAATGCATCTAGAACATGAAAATAACAAGACTATATATTTTATACTTAAAAATGATCATGGCGCAATTACAATCTATTTATATTTAATAAAAGAGTCCAAAAGTCCCACATGCAACCACCATTAAATTTTGCAATTTTTAATTGTTGTAATTTTTTTATACTGTAAGACGTGATGCTTCCATATTTTAAAATAAATTTTAAATGATCTAAATATGTAATTTCAAAAATAAAAACTTGGGCATCACTTGAAAAATATTCAATCATTCTATTTTAATTTTAAAAATATTAAGAATAATTTAAATCTACATTCCGAGGAAAAAAACACAACGTAACCCTGCAAATAAATAAATAAAATTTTAGTGTATCCACTAAAATTTTGACATAAAATAGGGAATTTTAGTTTTATTCCACCATAATCTTATATATATATAACCTCATCAAGAAGTCAGTCAGTTTATAATTTTTGTGTAAAAGATTTGTGTTAGATGTAAATGTTCAAAATTTTAAAATTAAATATAAGTTCAACTCAATTTTTTTAATATCTTCAAATATCTAAAAATTGTAATTACCCGGGTGTTATACGACGTGTTTGGACCTTGAGAAACTCATTTCAGAAAAAATTTGGACCAAGTGTTGTCCCAAGGGAGACCACACAGCCACTGTGAGGTCACACGAGTCGTGTGGCCTCCACTGAGGCAACACTTGGTCTTAATTTATAGTGTTGGCCATTGGTGTTGTGTTACAAGCTAAGGTGCACCTCACGGGCACCACACAAGGGCCGTGTGACACTTCACGGATTGTGTGGAGGAATCGTGAAGTGGCTTGATCTTGAAACCCCACTATTTGGGGTTACGTGAGGTGCCATGCCTAGTCACACGAGCCGTATGGTGTGACATGGGCCATGAGGCCCCACCGTGAAGCTTCAGAAGTAAAAATATTTTAAGTATAAGATGGTCGTCTCATAGCTTTTTCATGAAAATTCCCTATGTTTGGGGAGACAGAAGCATCACATGAACCGTATGTCTTCACATGGCTCCTGAAACCATCCGTGTGGTGAACTTTGTGCAAAAAATTCTAAGTGTTAGGTCATGGCTCCAATTTCTAGAAATTTGTCTAAGTATGGGTTCACGGGCACTCCACACAAACTGTGGAGTGCCACACGGGCCGTATGGCCTCTAGTGTAGTGGTTTTAGGAAAATTTTCCCTCCAATTCATTAATGGCATTTTCGTAAATACGATTGTTTCTATTGGTGTTTTGGGGATTCCTATGCTATTCTATAGTCATCGAAAGACCTAAAAACATTCATAAACTCATCTTTCACATTTGAACTGTCTCAGACGCAACTCTCAAAAGAACTCTTGGAGATCTAAATATTTGGGCTAGGAAACTTAAGACTTCTTTAAATTCTTTAGGGCTTTCTACATTTTTTTTAATTGTATGTGGGTTTTGATCCTTGATTCCTTCAAATCAAGGAGACCCAAGCTATTTTCAAGAAAACTTCATAAATTTTGCTTACTTTAATTTGAGATTTTAAATATTATGATTCCTTAATTCTAATAATGAATGGGTAATGTCTACCTATTGATTTTAAGATGATTTAAGCTTTGAAATATTTAGTATCACTATTTCTATGTATCACTAATCATGCATGTCCCTTTTGAAAGATTATTTGGGCATGAGTGGTTTGTACATAATTTTAAATGTGAATTTAATTATGAATTTACTTCAATTTCATGTGAATTTAATTGTGACTCATTTACCCATGTCATTCTCACATTATTCATAGCATATACATTCATGTTCATGAGTATTTATGGAAATTATGAAGTGAGTTAAGCCCAATTATGTTCTATGATGATTTTAATAAAATATTGGTTATGACAAGAATGTAGTCACATACATGTCTATGATTGTGGATCTTGGAGTATTTTGGGTGCTTATACTATTACGATTATGTGAATGAGCTATTCCTATTAATAAATTTTATGTCTATAAGCTATGTTTTTGCATTTGAGCCTAAGTTTGGATTATTGTGAAAGGTGTTTGGCTGTTAAGCCCCATTTGTGCAATGAAACGATTTGGTAAGAATTGCAACTCTTTTGAAAGCATGTATAGCTATGTATACTATAAGTATTCTTGTGGGATGATGACATAGCACCGATGGAATGAGGAACTCTCTCTTTACTCGAATTATGTTTCTAGCATAGGTTCGTTTCTGAAATGAGGGTGCCCGTAAGGAAACTGGTCTATAAAATGGGGTTGCCCATAATGAGTAAAACTATGTGATATGATATGGTGTACTTTATGTGAAAATCCTATCCAAAATGTGGGTGCCCGTAAAGAAGGTTGCTTCATACTAAATGGAGGTGCCTGTAGGGTGAAGTTTAATTTACCTTTGGCAAGTAGACCACCTCTTTACCGATGAGGAGATTTCATCGGGATTCCACGTAATAGTTCGCTTGGTCATACTCATGTTGTTGAGGTCACATCCCCACTATATATATAAGAGCATCATATGCAATTCATGCATCATTGGTTTCATGACATCTTATTATACTACGTTCCATGTTATATATTTCTTTCGATAATATGTGTCGTTGTCATCTAACATGGGAATGTAGGTTCTGGTAAGTTTCATGCATTGCACTACGCATACTTAGTATATTTCAAACATACTAACGCATACTCTTGCCTACATGATTTCACCATGTAGGGATTGAGGACCTTGATCATCCACCATTCGACGCTTAGCTCGGATTCGAAGTTCACTTCTAGTGGTTAGTCCTATCTTTCAAGGACGATCCAACATCTTTCTACCTAAGATACTTTAGTTTCTTTATGTACTTGACTGTGAGCCTGGGGAATGTCTTGGACCCCGACCTATCTATGTAGAGGCATTGTTAGACACCTTGAAAACTTCTTTACATTATATGCTATGTGCTATGCTTAAAGTCTATGCTATGGGTTGGCTACCTTTGACTATCGTTATGTGAGTTGGTTATATGATATATGGTTGGGTTATATGTTGTGATGGAAGGATACTAAGTCCCAATTTGTCCCAATAGTGTGAGTCCTACTTACCTGCCCCTTAGTCATTACGTATTATGTGATATGCGAATTCAAGCTAATCCCTTTCCCTAAGATGCCCCTGAAACGCACCAAATGTGCTTCAGAATGCCCATAATCATAATTTTCATATATCTTAAAATTCGTGCGTGATATTGAAATCTGACTTCATATTATCGATCAAAAATAAAAATTGAGTGGGGAATGGGTATAACCCAGATTTTAGAGACCTCATAGCGAGAAATAATTTTAGCTAATTTTTTATTTCCATAGAGCATCCGTGCCCCTGGGGGGACGCGGCTTGGGCGCGGAGCAGTGTAATTTCTCCTTTGCATTTGGTCCGCATCGCTGACTGGATGCGGACCAGTACAACACTTTCCTTAGTTTTTCATATGCGCCCAAGGGTATTAGGGTTATAGCCCTATGCCCACTAAAACATGAAATCATCCTTACTTAGCCATTTTTCAACTCTATAACTCACAAAACCCTCTCCCAAATCCCTCCAAAACCATATCAATTCTCTCATTCAAATCTAAGGATCTCAAGCTCTACTTTGGAACTCAAGTATTCATTTCAAGCTCAAAGTGTACTTCAAGCGCACCTCTAAGAATTCAAGATTTATGGTATGTGGGTTTCATCCATTGGGTCCCTTTCACCCATGTAACCTTCCCTTTTATGAAGATTGCATGTTTTCAAGTTGTATTACCAATGGATATCTTTTATTATGGATTATGAATATAAATTATGTTGGGGTTTTATAAAGTATTTATTGATTATGCATGACTATCTATTTCAAGCTTATACCATAAATTAGTTTTGTCTACTAAGACTATGCGTGATTTAAGCTATGAAACTATCAATTATCATGAGCCTTTGTAATGGATTTCAAGGTACCCTATGTGAGGAATTTACTACATGTTGGTGGGGTTGATTTGAGTTTAGTTTACTCATCTTATTTCACTCTTGAATTGAATGATTTTGAAAAAGTATCATGAACCCACCATGTATTTGACAAAATGTCAAGTCAAGAATTCTCAAGTTATTGATGATCTATTACATGATTTACAAGTCAAGTGACTTTATGTTGATTAAGGGCTTTCAAGTATGTATTCAGTTCATAAAAACTATCTATGATTTTACAAGTATCAAGCTAAGCCCTATTTCAAGATTTTTACCTTTTGTGAGCCATTCATGTTAAAGCAAGGGTTCATGTATGATTATGCTCTACTCTCATGTAAACGTTAGGCTCACTACTAGTAGTCAAGGATGTTTCAAGAACTACTCATGTCATGTTTCCATGTATCTTAGAAGTTATACAAGCTATGATTACTTCAAGTATTCCATGGGATTTGACTTAGCATCGATTGAGGCTTCAGATGGGGGCTGGACTCAAGGGGTCCTTATATAAAGTCTTTAGTCTCTAAACTATGTGCCACAAAAGGATTATGATTATTACCCTTACTATACTACTGGATCTATCTAGTTCATGTTATCATGTTTGGCTTGCCTTGGCAAGTAGACCACACTTCGTCGGGGGGTGTCATGCCTAGTCACTTGAACCGAGGGGGTGTCAGGCCTTGGAGTCCAAGTTGTAGCTGGTTCGTTTATATCAGTTGAGGTCACTTCCCACATATGTATGATATATATGTTGTGCAAGATGAATGATTAACAAGAATGTTTTAGTAAGAGCATGATCATGCATGACATATTGAGATTGTATATCCATTGTTTATGATTATGCATTTTGACTATATTGGCTTATGTTTTGTTGCATTACACCCTGTATACTTAGTACACACAAATGTACTAATGTATACTCTATGCCTACATGATATTACCATGTTGGGACCAGAAATCCTTTTGATCATTCTCCAAATGGCTAGTTCGGTACTTCGGAGATAAGCATTGGTGAGTCCTCAAGTCTGAGGACACTATCTAATTACTCTTGCTATTTTGAGACTTCATTATGTTGAGTACTTGTTATTATGAGGGTGAGTCTGAAAAGTGTCTTGGCCCTTGCTCCATTCCAAGCTAGAGGTGTTGTTGGATATTATGATTTACTTATGCTATGATTTTGATCCTTTTATACTTTTATGAATATCAAGACTTATCTTAGTCCCACATCCCTTTTTATTTTATCTCTTATTGTTGTTTACTTTGCTTTTGCGACCAATGATGCGTGATTGATATGCTAAGAGGCTTGTTTGGGGTCAATTCGAATTCCCATTTGCCGTGTCACGACTAGAACCTAGGCTTGGGTTGTGACAAACTTGGTATCAGAGCACTAAATTGTTAATGGTCCTTAGAAATCCAATACACCACATAGATTAAAGTCTTATTCATGGTTGTGAAGTGAGCCACAACTATTAGTGGGAGACTATGAGGCATTTTAGGAAATATTTCACTTCTTCATGGTTTATATCGTGCTTTAGGTGTAACTATAAGGCTTTTCCCCTAGTGAAATTCTCTTGTTTCCTTCCAGAACATGCCGATTCCAAGGGGAAGACTAAGGAGAGCCCGTACTTCCGAGAAGCAACTGGCCCCTCCGACTCCTCAAGCTCTTCAAGAGGGAGGGGTAGCCAGAGAAGAATTCTGAGATGCTACGAGAATATTGTCCCCTGCTATGACCTATAAAATGAACCCATCGGAGATCCATTGATCCAAGCTGGAAGAGGATCCCCAAGAGTTCATCGTTAAGGTGCATAAAGTGTTATTTGTCATGGGGGTCAATTCCGAAGAGAAATCAAATTTTGTGGCATACCAATTCAAAGGTATGGCAAAAATTTAGTTCACCCAATAGAAATCAGAGAGGAGGGATGATAATGCTATTCCTTGGGAGGAGTTCAAAGTTATATGCCTCAATCTGTTCTTTCCTATCGATCTAAAGGGAGTCTAAGATCATTGAGTTTATGAACCTTAAGCAAGGTTCCATGAGTGTGAAGGAGTATGCCCTTAACTTGAATAAGCTCTCCAAATATACTCCACAATTGGTTGCCGAACTTAGATTAAGGATGAGCCAATTTATGTTGGGAGTGTCCGACTTGGTTAATGAGGAGTGTCATGCCATCGTGTTAATACGTGATATGGATTTATCCCATCTCATGACATATACCGGCAATGAGAGCGAAGAGTGGTGAGTCCAAGAGGGCTCGTTTTGAAGGTGGTTTCCAAGGTTCCAAGAGTGGCTGGTTTCCTCAAGGCCAAGGGTCTTCCAATGCTCCTAATAAGAGATTTTCTAATGATAATCCAAGTTTCCAAGGTGGTAATGGTGGGATGACCCATCATAAATGCCAAAGATATGGTAGAAACTATAATAACCCATGCTTGAAAATTCTAATGCTTGCTTTGGTTGTGGTGAAGTGGGTCACAAGGTAATTTATTGTCCTCATGCTCAAAATAAAGGTAGAGATGGTCATCCATATAGCCAAGGTGCTAATTCGGCTCCAAGGGCATACGGAGGCCAGCAAGGGGATACTCCAAGGCAAATAGATTCTGTGGTATTCAAGGAAGGTAAGGGGTGGATGAGGTGCCCGATGTCATCAGTGGTATGTTAAAGGTTTTTGATTTTGATGTGCATGCATTGATAGATTCGGGTGTCACTCTTTCTTTCATTACACCTTTTATTGCCAAAAATTCACGTGAGTCTCGAATTGTTATGTGGACCTTATGAAGTGTCAACCCCCATTGGTGAGTCCATTGTTGCTAAAAGAGTCTATAGAAATCGTCCCATGTTCATATTGTATGAAGTCTTGCCTGGTGTTTTTGTTGAATTAGTTATGGTGGATTTTGATGTCATTCTTAGGATGCATTGGTGGCATGCATGTTATGCTTCTATTGATTGTAGAACCCATAGTGTTAAATTCCAATTCCCTAATGAGCTCGTTCCTAAGTGGAAAAGTCGTGATGTGATTTTCAAGGGTAGATTCATTTCTTGTCTTAAAGCCCAAAAGTTGATTTATAAGGGTTGCCTTTATCATCTTGTGAGGGTTAGGGATGTTGAGTCCAAAGTCCTTTCTTTTGAGTCGATTTCGGTGGTTAATGAGTGTCTTAATGTCTTTCTCGATGAGCTTCCCGGTGTTCCTCTAGAAAGAGAAATAGACTTTGGCATAGACCTCCTTCTTGATACTCAACCAATTTACATTCCCCCTTACCGTATGACCCAGGCGGAATTGAAGGAGTTAAAGGATCAATTAAGGGATTTGTTGAAAAAGTGTTTCGTAAGGCCTAGTAAGTCACCTTAGGTTGCACCGGTGTTATTTGTGAAGTAAAATGATGGTTCTCTTAAAATATGCATTGATTGCTGGCAACTTAAGAGGGTTACTATAAAGAACAAGTACCCTCTACCTTGGAGTGATAACCTTTTTGATCAACTAGAAGGGGCTAGACACTTTTCTATGATTGATCTTCGATCCGGATACCACCAATTGAAGGTGAGGGAGTGTGATATTCCCAAGACGACTTTTCAGACTAGGTATGGGCACTTTGAGTTTGTGGTTATGTCCTTTGGGTTGACTAATGCACTGGGAATTTTTATGGATCTCATGAATAGGGTCTTTAAACCCTACCTTGACATGTTTTTGCTAGTCTTTATTGATGATACATTAATTTATTCACAGAATGAGGAAGAGTATGTGAATCACTTGAGGGTAGTGTTGCAAATCTTTAGAGAGGACAGGTTGTTTTTTAAATATGAAAATTGTGAATTTTGGTTAAAAGAGATTGCCTTTCTAGGGCATATGGTGTCGGGTGATGGCATTAAGATGGATTAGAAGAAGATGAAGGTAATTAGAAATTGGCATAAACCCTTGACTCCGTCAGATATTAGGAGTTTCTTAGATTTGGCAGTTTACTACCGGATGTTTCTGAATGGTTTTTCTTCTATTTCTTCACCTATGACAAATTTGAACCATAAGAAGGCAAAATTCATATGGACCAATGAATGTGAAAAGAGTTTCGAAACCTTGAAAGATAAGCTTGTATCCACTCCTATCTTGGCTCGACCGGAAGAGTTGGAAGGGTTTGTGGTGTATTTTGATGCATCAAGAATTGGATTGGAATGTGTTTTGATGGAAAATAGTAAGTTAATAGCGTGTGACTCTAGACAACTTAAACTGCATGAGAAGAATTATACCATCCATGATCTTGAATTGGTGGCCATGGTGTTTTCTTTGAAAATTTGGTGTCACTACTTGTATGAAGTTCATGTTCATGTGTTAACTAACCGCAAGAGTCTCCAATATGTGTTAACCCAAAAAGATCTTAACTTGAGACAAAGAAGGTGTTTAGACCTCCTTAAAGATTATAATATGAGTGTGCATTATCGCCCCCGACAAAGCTAATGTTGTGGTCGTGCTCTAAGTAGAGTGTCGATGGGTAGTCTAACTCATATTGATGATGGTGGCAAAGAGGTGGCTAGAGAAGTTCACAGGTTGGCTAAATTTAGGTTTAGGTTGGATGAAGTTGAAAATAGTGGTGTAGTGGTTGTTGATGGTTCTAAATCTT
Source organism: Solanum medicagineum (assembly GCA_026153255.1). Taxonomy (NCBI): domain Eukaryota; kingdom Viridiplantae; phylum Streptophyta; class Magnoliopsida; order Solanales; family Solanaceae; genus Solanum; species Solanum medicagineum. Next base: position 9,691 of record JAPFFP010047887.1, read on the forward strand.
CTTTGATTTAGGAATTAAAGTCAAAATAAGATCTTAACCCTGCATTGTTAGAGGTGAAGACCTTGGTGAAAGATGGTAAAATGGAGGTTTTGTCCTAAGGGGGGGATGGTGCCCTTAGGTACCAAGGTAGGTTGTGTGTGCCTAATGTTGATGACTTAAGGGAGTTTATCTTGAAGGAGGCCCATTATTCATCCTATTCTATTCACCTCGGTTCTACAAAGATGTATAGAAACTTGAGGGAGGTGTATTGGTGGGGTGGTATGAAGACGAACATTGCCAAGTTCACATTTGGATGTCACAATCGCCCACAAGTGAAAGCCGAACATGAAAGGACAGGTGGCCTAGCCCAAGATATCGAAAATCCTACTTGGAAGTGGGAAGAGATCAACATGAATTTTGTGGTTAGGTTACCTTAGACTAGGAAACACTTTGACT
>JAPFFP010047888.1:0-10125 GCA_026153255.1 Solanum medicagineum
CCCCCATTTAGAGATTTTAGTAATCGATGCTTGAAATGATTGGTAGTGGATCTCTATAGTCAAGCGCCGTTTCCCTTTAGATTCGACCCTAACCTTCGGTTAGATTCATTACTGATAGCGACCGCTTTCTTACTGTATCGTGAACATTAGATCAATAAGGCATTGCCACGATGCTTTACACCATACTTCTCAAGGAGTGCTTTGAATAACCTGTTGCAAAAGTGAGAATGTCCATCACTAATAATTGCTCGAGGTTCCAAACCTAGAGAAAATATTTCTTCGAAGAAACACTATGATACTTTTGCCCTCATTGTTTGGTAGGGCTATGGCTTCCACCCATTTAGAGACATAATCTACAGCAACTAGAATATACTTATTCCCATGGGAGCTAACAAAAGGTCCCTTGAAGTCAATTCCCCAAACATCAAACAACTCGATCACCAAAATGGAATTAAGAGGAAGTTCTTGCCTCCATGAGACTCCACCCTCTAGTATACATCTGTCACAGGACTTGACATAATCATGAGCATCTTTGTATATAGAAGGCCAATAATATTCACACTGTAACACCTTATAAGCCACACGAGCTCCACTGTGATGGCCACCGACTAATAAGGAGTGGCAAGCTTCAAGGATGCTCATCATCTCCCCTTCTGGAACACATCTACGGATGATCCCATCAGCACATACACGAAACAGGTATGGCTCATCCCAAAACAATTTCTTCGCATCATGCATGAACCTGTGACATTGATGGGTATTTAGATCAGGATGTATAATATCACTTACCAAATAATTTGCATAGTCATTGAACCAAGGAATAAGATCATATGAAGCTGCCAACACCGTTTCATCAGGAAAGGAATCATCAATATCAAGACCATCATTAAACTGTACCTTGGCTCCATTCTCTAATCTAGAAAGGTGATCGGCAACTTGATTCTCTGACCTCTTTCTGTCAATCATTTCAAAATTAAATTCTTGCAGTAGAAGCACCCATCTGATCAATCTTGGCTTTGCATCTTTCTTGGGCATCAAATACTTGAGTGCTACATGGCCCGTGCGTACTATCACTTTGGCTCCCAACAAGTATGATCGAAAATTTTCAAATGCAAAGACCTATGCAAGTAACTCCTATTTAGTGATCGTATAGTTTTTCTGGGCCAAATTTAGTTCTTTGCTCACATAGTAGATAGAATGTAGGACTTTCTCCTTGCACTGTCTTAGCACCACATCTAGTGCAACCCCACTAGCATCACACATTAGTTCAAAGCACTTTAACCAATCCAGAACTGCAATGATAGGGGTTGAAGTCAACCTTCTCTTCAATTCTTCAAAAGCTTGCATACAGGCATCATCAAACACAAATTTGGTGTCTTTTTCCAACAATTTGCACAAAGGATGCGAAATCTTTGAGAAATCCTTTATGAAGCGTCGGTAGAACCCTGCATGGCCCAAGAAACTCTTAACACCTTTTATAGAGAGCGATGGTGAGAGTTCTTAGTAACTTCAATCTTTGCTTTATAAACCTCAATGCCCTTGCTAGAAATTTTATGACCAAGCATAATACCTTCCTTGACCATGAAGTGACATTTTTCCCAATTCAACACCAAGTGACTTTCGACACATCTATGCAAAACATCATGCAAATGTAACAAACACTCTTCAAATGATTGGCCAACCATACTAGAATGATCCATGAACACCTCAATAGTACTTTCAACCATGTCCAAGAAAATAGACATCATGCATCTTTGAAATGTTGTCGGAGCATTGCATAACCCAAACGACATTCTCTTAAATGCAAAAATGCTATAAGGACAGGTAAAAGTTGTCTTCTCTCTATCTTCTGGTGCAATGAAAATTTGATTGTACCCAGAATACCCATCAAGGAAGCAGTACCAACCCTTCTCTGCAAGTCTGTTAAGTATTTGATCCAAGAATGGCATAGGGAAATGATCTTTCTCTGTGGAGGCATTAAGCTTGCTATAATGCACCATACGGTGACTGGTCACATGGGAATCAACTTATTTTTGGCATTTGGCACCATTGTGATACCTCCCTTTTTCGAAACACACTATACAGGACTGACCATTCACTGTCGTCAATAGGATAGGTTACTCCTGCGTCCAACCCCTTGATGATTTCTTTTCGAACAACCTCTTGCATTGGAGGATTCAATCGTCTCTAATGTTCGATACTAGGCTTGTAATATTTGACTAGTTGAATATTGTGAGTGCATATCCCTAGAGGTATACTAATTATATCTGCAATTGTCCATCCAATAGCCCTTTTGAATTTCTTTAGTACTGCTACAAGGTTCTCTGCCTAATGTTCACCCAAATTTGCAGCAATGATGACCGGTAATGTATCATGCTATCCCAAAAATGCATACTTCAAATGTAATGGGAGTGCTTTCAGTTCCAACTCATGTGGGATCTCTATGGAAGGCTTTGTGGGTGAAGATTTCCTGTTCTGCAGATTTGATTCTAATTTTGCCTACCATCTCGGCCAAATGATACATCAAGAGCATTCACTGTCTCCTTATAATCCAGGATACCATCACCATCAAAATTCATTAACACAGCCTCCAAAGTATCAACTCCAAAACGTAGCTCGACTAGAATCTCTAACTCATCATCATCAACAATTTCAATCACCGAGATTACCTGGAAATCACATTGTTTCCTGTCTTGTTGGAAAACCTTAAACACAACTGCTTCTCACCAAACCTGAATGTGAGCAGTCCCTTCTCCATGTCGACCAGCGTGCGACCTGTGGCTAAGAAAGGCCTTCCTAAGATGATAGGAACTGCAAAATTAACCTCAGAGTCAAGTATAACAAAATCTATAGGAAATATAAATTTATTTACCTTTACCAGCACATCATAAAGTATCCATACAGGTTTCTTGACTGTCCTATCTGCCAGTAGCAACCGTATCTTTGTAGGGACAGAGGTTCCCAAACCAGCCTTTTGAAGACGGCAAGGGGCATCAAATTAATGCTAGCTCCCAAATCAAAAAGTGCTTTGGCATATGCAAGCTTTCCAATAGTACATAGTATGGTGAAGGCACCTGGGTCTTCAAGTTTCTGGACCAATGATTTTGTGGTGATGGCACTGCAACGTTGGAAACTTTGGGAGAGATCTTGGCTAACTGTTTGCTTCTTCTTGACTAGATCCTTCATCCATCTTGCATATCCAGGTAACCTCTCTAGAGCTTCAATCAAAGGAATGTTCACCGATTACTTCTTGAGTATTGCCAAAAACTGCTCAAACGTACCCTCCTCTTTTTTCTTCATAAGCCTTTGAAGAAAAGGTAGGGGAGGTCTTGGAAAGTTTTTATACCTCTTTGGTTGCTCTTTTGTTTCATACACTTTGGTCTCTTCACAAACACACTTCTTATAGCTTTCCTCTACAACAACCGGCATTGCGGGATCTACGGTGCTTTTCCCACTCCTAGTCATGATCGCCATGCAATGCCCATCATTCTTTGGATTTTGAACCGTATTACTTGGTAAAATGACCTTTTGGCGTTGGTTCAATTAAGAAGAAACTTGGCTAAATTGTTGCTCTAATTGTTTAATGTCCACCGAATGAGACTCTATCTTTTGGTTTATGCTTGAAATATCCGATTTCATTACTTTCAAGGTCTCATCTTGATGGTCGTCCCTCTTCAACAACTTGTCGAACATCTCCTCAATCCTAGAAGTACTTGATCTAGCATCACGGTTGTGGGGTGGCACATATGGACCATTTCTATATCATCTCTTGTATCCCATTCGACATCTGACACTCTCTCCCTTTCATAATAACTACTTCGATTGTCTTTATATGCACCATCATGGTTGTAGTTCCAACCTTGACTTTCGAAATCTTGCCTCCAATAGTCCATCTTGGACCCTTGGGGTTGGTTCGAAAACCCACCGGTTCAAAAAATGGTTCTTCATACACAGGTACCTTAGGAGGTTGGTGGGTCACCGCTTGAGCACTTGCTTGGTTTTGCTTTAAGACCAAGTTCATGCTTCTGCGAAGTTGGGCAAGTTATTGCATGATCTCCTCATTGATTTTCGCTTACTCATTGTTGGTGTTTACCGCACAAGAAGTCTTCATAGCACCTCTCTCTCTTTGACCCCATACTCTATTGGTTTTAACCACTTGCCCCATCCTTTTGGTGATCAATGGAAAAGGTTGATCAAGAAACATGCCTCTCATGATTGTGTCGGCACAAGCTTGACTATTCTCGTCAAATGCCCGATAGAAAATTCCAACCAAGGCATCATCAACAATCTCATGATTAGGAACCATTTATAAACACTTAGTGAACCTCTCCCTTGTGGTACTAATAGAGTCACCGGGCAATTGCTCAAAATTGTTTATTTGATATTTGAGCTTAAGCTTATTTGACCTTGTAAAGTACCTTTCTAGAAAAACTCTCTAAAGCTCTTCCCATCTTGTTATTGTACCTTGGGGAAGCTCAGTCAATCACATAGCTTCATTACCAGTTAGTGACAATGGGAGCACTTGCAAACCAACTGCATCCAAAGAAAGATTTTGTATCCCCATAACACTTTTGCAGATGAAGATGACATTATGGAGTTGACGATAGGGATCCTCTGAATGTAACCCTGTGAACAAGATGGTTTTGGAGAATTTGGAGTAATCCACTCGACACCGTGGACTTAGTGTTTGCTGGTAATGGTGGCAACACAAAAGTACCAGTAAGTCCATGGCCATAGGGTTCAAGCGATATTGATTCTAACCATAAAAGTTTTTGTTGAAATCCCTAAGTTGTGGCCTATTATCCCTTGGTGGTGGATTCTCCTCTCTTCCCATATTATCGTCATTCACATTCATTTCTTCTTCAACCACGATATCCTCATTCACATGAGCCATTCTTCTAGTGATTCGATGGATCTGTAAATTGATCGGAGCTAAAGGATTGCCCTGTCTCTTTGTATTGGGCATACAACCTAGTACACCCTACAAATAAGACTAAACAAAAATAAAAGTAAAACACAAGAGAATCTAGAAATTAACACTTGAATTAACTAATAGTGAAAGTAAGTCAAGAACTTAGACGTATTCCCCGGCAACGGCGCCATATTTTTTTATATTCACACTCTAACAGTAAAACAGTCGCAGTCAAGTATAAATCTAATTAGAGGTTAGGGTCGAATCAACAGGGAATAGAGGGCTTGACTATGTTGATCCACTAACAATCATTTCAAGCATCCATTACTATATTCTCTAAAATGGGGGTGTGTGTGTGTGTGTGTGTGATTCAAATGACTAACAAAAATAAACACTACGCTATTTATGCAAGAAGACAATCAAATTGAGGGAAAACTTGGTAATTATGTTCCCCATGATTGGTTGACTCAATTACACTAGACAACATGACTCTTATTAGGAATTCACATGCAGGACGATAACTTAGGTTTTTCCAGCCCTTTTGTGAAGGTAAAGGTCAAATTTCACCATAGTATTTGGTCGGCAACTATGGTGTGCCAACTACCCATTACACATTTTCCCAGTCGATCTCCCCTTGGTCAGGTTCGATTAATTAGATGAGAATATATCAATCGAGTCATGTCATCTACTTCCCTTTTTCTATTCGTCACTACCTTGGTTGGGATCGTGATAGTAGGAAGAGTTTGGTGTTGGCCCCCACCAAAAAACAACCAAAGCGAAGGGAAATAAACAATACATGCAAACCCCCATCAAAGAAATGCACAAAGTCTAGGTTATTTCAAGTCAACTACTCATGGTTCCCACGACCCCAAGTTGTGGGTGCTTAGCTACTCATGGCTAAGGCAAAATCAACAATAATGAATATGAGAGATATAGTTGAGAGATTACCCAAAACAATGAAGAACAAAGACACCTTCAAGTTGAAAACCACAGGCTTGGATTAATGAAAAATGAGTACAATGTCATTTTTCAATCCCCCAAAGTGGATCTTCAAATTAAAAAATGAAATCTATACTAAACCCTATAAATCTTCTTAGAATATTCAAGAGAAAATATTCAAAGTGGTAGAATCTGAAAATGTTCAAAGTCTACAGCTAAAACCCTAACATTAACTATTTATACTATTTACAAAAATACACTAAAAATTAAATAGAAAATACATCTGGCAGCAATTACGTCTCGCAGATATGACTCGTAGGGTGACCTACGAGTCGTAATCGAGGTTCGTAGTCAGCACTTGGCATTTTGGACTTGACTACTACGACCCACTGTTATGAGTCCTTGCTTGGGCTACGACTCGTATGCTCTTCTCGTAGTCTACGCCTGCAGTTCTTAGTCCAAACTTTTGACTCACTATTTCTTGCTATGATCCCCATCTATATGAGTCGTAGTGAGACCTACGACTCGTAGGGTGGGCTCCTATGGCTGACCTCCACTTCTCATATTTTTTATTTTGCTCTCAAGAGCTTGCTGGGAAGGGCATCCTACGACTCGTAGCATGAGCTACAACTCGTAGTGTGACTCATATATCTTGTGCTTCAGCAAAATCTACAATTTTCATCCAAAATCATGCCAACCTGTATTTTCTGCAATAACAACACAAAAATACATAAAAACCATAAACGTCGCATTAAGAACTTGCAAAATCCCTTGTTTTAAGCATCAAATGTGTTGTATTTTGACAGCACATCAATCGCGTGTGCCTTCCATGGTTTATTTGAGGATGAAGTTATAAAAACATTAAACGCGTGTGTTTTCTATTTTGAAAGTTCAATTTCCACTTTAGTCCAAAGGAACTTGCTCCAAAGGGATTGGCGTTATTTGGTGATGCGTGATCTGGTGCACGATATGGGAAGAGAAATTGTTCACTTGGAATCACCTCGAGACTTTGGAAAATGGAGTAGATTGTTCAAACCTCTAGAAGTCGCAATGTTCTTTTTACAAGGAAACAAAGTAAGTTCTTCTTCATTATCATTGGTTATACTTTCTTTTTCCAATTTAATTTGATAAACGTTTGCATATAATTGCTTTTATTCAATTATTTGAGCTGAAACTACAGGGTTCTGAAAAAGTAGAAGTACTAATGGTAGATCTAGGGGCATTAAAAGGCGCAAACCTGAGCACTAAGACGTTTAAGAAAATGAAAACCTGAGGGTGTTTAAAACCGATGAATTACATATTAATGGAGATTTCAAGTTGCTGTCCAAGGAGCTCAGATGGTTGTCTTGGCAAAAATTTCCTTTAAAATGTATACCATCACACTTTCCCCTTGAAAAGCTTGTAGTTCTAAAACTGCAAGGGAGTTATATCCAAGAATTTCGTGTCGATCCGAAGGTAATTTGTTAAGTTAGTTTGGAGTTAATGGTCAAAAAAACACTTAATGTATCTTGTTTTTTCGAATTTCATATTTGAACTATCAGGTATGCAAGTTTCCTAATTAAACTAATGTCAATTATTTATCAAAATACATCTCAACTATCAATTGTTCTCTTTTCGTACCTAAATGATGATGATATATTAGGTAGGAAAGAAACTCGCTCTATTGAAAGTCCAGGTATGAAACTCGAAAAAACGAGATTTTTTAAGTATGTTTTTGACCATCAACTTTTGTTTATTGCAGCTGAGTGAAAGATGCATCTAACTTATACTATAAGGGGTTGTTTGGTTTGGATACAAGTTATGATGGGGTTAGTTATACTGGGATAATTTATGTTGGGATAAGTTATAATGAGATTATTTATGCTGAGAGTAGTTTTTATTGCTTGTTTGGTTTGTCATATTCATAATACTATTTATTGCATAATTTCTAAGAATGAGTTGTTAGTTTACAAAAATATCCTTCACTTTGTTTAGTTTTTTTGTTTTCAATATTCTCATTGCAACCTCCAGCTATTCATTCTTAAAATAAAATTTTCATCTTATTTAACATAAATAATTTTATGCATGCATTTTTCATGATTATGTCATGTGTTTTATAGTTAAACCTTAATCTTATTCAACTCAAAAATAAAATGTCTATCTTATTTAGCTTTAAATAAAATTTTCATCTCATTTAGCTTAGAAATAAAACTTCCATGCATCTTATTTAACTTAAAAATAAAATTTTCATTTAATTTTGTTAAAGTAAAAAATAATTATTAAATTTTAAAGTTATCTACATTTTAATTGGTATATAGAGTACAACTTTTAAGTGAGTAATAAATTATTTAATTAAAAATATGTAATTTAATAGTGAAGTGAACATTTTAAGAGAAATCAAAATATAGATAAACATAAGTATTAGACAAATAAGTTCAACTTATAATATATTCATAAATAGAAATTGTAAAAGTATGTTGTCGCAAAAATAACAATTAATTAAGGTAATAAATGTTATTATAAATATGATTAAAAATTATGTTAACATACATGAATATAAAAATAGTATATAAAAGAGAGTTTAAAGGGGGGTATTTTTGCATACTTAATCCCAAGATAACTTATCCTAGATTATTATTCCACCCACAAGGAGGGATAACTTATCCCATCACTAAATGTTAATCTCGGGATAAGTTATTCCAACTTGTGCAACCAAACAATGAATTGAGGGTCACTTAAAAATTATCCCGGGATTAAATTTCTTTATCTATCACACCAAACGACCCCTAACTGTATTTGGTTTTTTTTCTTTTAGTGTTGGAAAAGTTTGAAGAAGCTGGACCTCTCTGATAGCAAACGCCTCGTATGAACTCCAAACTTCAATGGTTCCCGAAGTCTCGAGACTTTGTGGCTTCATGGTTTCTCTAGTCTGATGGAGATCCATGAATCAATTAGAAATTTCCACAGACTAATTGATCTTGATTTTTATGGTTGCAAAAAGCTTACATATCTTCCGAGCAGCATATGCCATCTGAAGTCCCTTCGATCCTTAGGCATTAGTTGGTGTTCATCTTTAAAAACACTGCCTGTTGAGCTTGGAGAAATGATAGCTCTTACATCTTTTCTTGCAAGTGATAAAGGTATAGTACAATTACCTGGATCAGTTGAAATGCTAAGAGATCTCATAACGTTGGAAGTGGGAGGTAGAAAATTTAGAGGCCAAACGGAGTATCATTTCTTGAAAAAGAATCCATCGTGTAGGAGCCTTGTCAAGTTCTATATCGTTTTTAATACTTACACATTGTGGTTTCTCCGAGGCTAATTTTCCTCGTGATATTGGGAGTTTATCCTGTTTGATATATTTGAATTTGAGCGGCAACAGTTTCCGCTGTCTACCATTTGATTTTTCAAAACTGCAATTGTTGGAGTATTTGTGTTTGAATGATTGTGAGAATCTTCAAACACTCCCATCAGTATCAAATTTACAAAAGTTTTGGACTATTGAAGTTGCAAACTGCAACAAGTTGGCAGACGTCACGGGATTGGATAACCTCCCTTCTATAGAGAGGATCAACATGGTTAATTGTACTTCTCTGCAGAATCCGTTCAACGAAGGCTTCTTTACTGCACCTGCTCTACCATTTCAATCTAGAAAAAATCCTAATTTTAGTCTTTCTCTCTATCTGTCTATCTCTTGAGAGTTAATTTCTCAGACAATCATTTTTCTGTTACAAAACAAAGGTGACTGACTTTCTGAAATAATTAACATTAGTTAAGTGACTTTTGTGTTACAAAACAATGTCAACTGACTATGTGATATAAAATGTTGATCGACTCCATCTTTGTCTGATGAAGCAGAGGTTGGAAATTTATCTCCAAAGCGATGACATTCCTGATTTTTGCAGCAGTCAAGTAACGTCTTCGTCTATCTGGTTCACTATGCCCACACTTAATGAGTATAAATTCTTAGGAATGATTCTCTGGTGTGTTCGTAAGTTTGTCAAAGTACCAACTTCAAGAGGTTTCCATCCGCGTGGATTAAGCTTCAATATTGCTGGAAGAAGCCTTCAAAATGTTATCATTGGCGATATAATTATGAAATACATGCTAAACGCGCAGAACTTGTTGTGCCCAAGATGATTTCTGGAGATAAACAAAATAACAAATGACACAAAAACACAAGATTTACGTGGTTCGGCAATTTGCATACGTCCACGAGAGGAAGCAACGGATTTTATTCGGGAGAAAGGTTTACAGAACACTCAAGCTCACACTCTCTCTTACAAAATTCAGAT
>JAPFFP010047889.1:0-32509 GCA_026153255.1 Solanum medicagineum
GCCATTTTGCTTTATTCCATCATACTTCAAAGCCAAAAAATAGTCAATCTTTGGCTCCATCCGAGATTGATGGAAAATATTTTCTACTTATTTAGAATCTAATAATTAATTTTGTAGATTTAATAATTTTCTTGTCCTAAACGATATCAATATGGTATAAATATATGATGGAGCATAACAACGAATATATTTTCTACTAAGTTAGAGTTTATATTTTTTTTATTTGTTTCTTATTATTTTTTTTTTTAAAAAACATAATCCTATATGATATTAGTTGGGTCTTAATATACCACCAGAGTATTACAGAGGATTGAGCTCATTCTATATGATACCGGTATGGTGTATATACGTACGGTTGGAGTAATTTCATAGTATTTATGCTGATGTTAGCATGACGTTATGACGAAATAAAAAGGGAAAAGTGGGGTAAAAAGACATAGTTTGGGTCATGAGTCCATTAAGGGTAAATGGTTCGTATTAGGTCTATTAAGGGTAAATAATTTCAAATTAGGTCTATTGTGTACTTTTTCCTATTTTGTTTACATAGAAGATAGAAATTATATATGACTATCTAATATAGTTTGTCAAAAGTCATAGAAAGTATACATTTATTTTATAATATGGATTATTTATACATGAGTTATATACTAAATATACAGTATGATACACTAAAAAATTGATTATAACTTGATTATACATGATATACACTGACTGTATATGCTTATACAGTGAACACTTATTTCATGAAAAAAAATTATGCAATTAGTTAAGAATCTCAACTTATTTATTAAAAATAGGTACCTTTTAAAAAAATTATTAATTATAGTTACATTATAATTAAATGACAAAGCAAAAGTATCCTAATATAGTTTATATTTTGTTGTTTAAAAAAATTTAAAAACGAAAATGATATCCCCTCTCTCTCTCTGTTCACTTTTCACTTAATATTTGCTACTTTCTCTCTCTCTCCATTTTCATCTTCCCTCTCCTCTTTTTTTCTCTATTTTCTTTTTTTTTTCCTTCAAAAATTAGTGATTTTGTTCCTAAAAGAATTTTATTAATTCAGGTGATAAATCTTTACCACCTATAATGTTTTCAGTTATCGGTATATTTTCTGATTTTATATACATATTTGCGCTTCTTCAAATTTAAAAATATGTCAGTATTTCTAAAAAAGAATTTCATTATATATATGTGTTTACATGTATTTGATCGAATGTAAATATATGTCAATGTGAATTTGTGTTTCTTCCTATTTTGTATTTGTATCCACTGAAATTTGCTGATGAAATTATTTAATGTATCCTTTTTCAGTGAAGTTGTATTAGTTATTCTTTTTTATTTTATTTAAGGATCTATATTAATTTTACCTATTCGTTACTGTGATCATTAGATATGTATTCTATTAAGTTTAATGTATCCATACATTAATAAATAGGAATTAATATGTAGGCTTATTTTGATGATGTATAACATTCCACTATTCATTTTATATATGTTTACCACAGTTTTATATTTTATTAGGTTGCATGGAATTCAAATGTTCATTTTGTAAATTCACTTGTTCCTTTTTATTTATATGTATTCATATTTTAAAATGTATTCAATTTTCCTTTTAGATGTAACTAAGGAGTTATATTATTAAATAATTTTTTAAAAACCAAATATACATATTATTTGTACATCAAATTATTTTAATACCACCATACCATATATTTTTTTAAAGATTAATTCATTTTTATAAACTCAAATATGTGCAAGCTAAGTTTGTACTTTTTTTTTTTATGACAATTATTCAAAGTGTATCCAAAATCATTAATTCTTTGTTCTTGAGCATTGTATACAACAATTAAAATTTACATCCACTTTATAGTGCATCATTTGTATCAAAATTATTTAGCATACAAATTTTACATAAAAATAAATACAACATGAAACAATAGTAAAAAAAAAGTTAACTGCGGGTCATTGTACTCCACCAAATTACAAATCACAATCACTTTAAGTTTTAAATAATATTGAATACAATCTATTTGTATCCGAAATCATTAACCTTTTTTTCCTTTAGCATTGTATACAAAAATTAAAATTTGTATCCACTTAACAGTACATATGTATTCAAAATTGCTCATGATACAAATTTTACAAAAAATAAAATAAAATATGACAACATGATACAATAGTAAAAGAAAGTCAATTGCTGATCATTGTAGCCCACAAATTTACAGACCATAATCATTTTGAATTTCAAATAACATTAAATTCTCAATTTGTATCTGAAATTATTAACCCTTTATTCTTTAGCATTGTATACAAAAATCAAAATTTGTATCCACTTTGTAGAACATCACTTGTATTCAAATGGAAAATGGTCAAAATTACTCTCAAACTATTCGAAATATCTCACTTACACCCTTCAACTATTTTTCAGATCAAAACTACCTTTGCCTTCTATGTTTTGGACCACAAATGCGCTTACACCATTTATCTTTGCTACATGGCAGTCCACGTAGATATCCACGTGGTAATAAAAGGGTCAAAATTACCCTTTAACTATTTGAGATAGCTCAAATACACCCTTCGACTATTTTTGGGATCAAAACAACCCTTACTGTCTATGTTTTGGATTACAAATACCCTTATTTTATAAATAGAATAGTGAATATATATATATATATATATATATTATTTAAGTAAATTCTATATACACAATTTATTTTTAATTTTTAGTTTGAAATAGATCACATGAAATTTTTAAGATGTCTTTTAATTTTTTCCATTAGTAATAGTTATTATTTATCATTCACACATTTTTTTGCTATGATAAATTATTTATAAAAAGAATCATGAAAAGATTATGTATATATAATTTCTTTTGTCCATGTCGGCAAATGTATTTGACACATAAGTGTTGTTAAACACTTTTTAAATTAAAATATCTAAAATATTCCTTCAAACTGTTAACATTATAAAAATTGAGTACTTTAATATTTTTCTGTCTAAAAAAATAAAATAATGTAAAATAAATTTATATTTTAATTCAATATCAATATAAACTTATTATTTAAGTAAATTTTATATACTCAATTTAGTTTTAATTTTTAAAATATATAATTTGGATAGGTGACATCTAAATTTTAATATGCCTTTTAATTTTGTTTATGAGTAATAGTGTTTATGTATCATTCATATCTTTTTCTTCTATGATAAATTATTTAAAAAAGAAATAGTGAAAAAAGAATTTTTTCCATGTCGGCAATGGTGTAAGGGTAATTGTGGTCCAAAACATAGACGGCAAGAGTAATTTTGATCCCAAAAATAGTCGAAATGTATATTTGAGCTATTCTAAATAGTTCGAGGGTAATTTTGACCCTTTTATTGCCACATGGATATCTACGTGGATTGCCATGTGGCACATGTGACAAAGATAACGGTGTAAAGGTATTTGTGGTCCAAAACATAGAAAGCAAGGGTAGTTTTGATCCCAAAAATAGTTAAAAGGTATATGTGAGCTATTTCGAATAGTTTGAGGGTAATTTTGACCCTTTTCCGATATTCAAAATTATCATCAATCAAATTACAAACTATAATCATTTTGAATTTCAAATGACTTAAATATATTCAATTTGTATTTCGAAAAAAAAAATTATGTGTTTTTTTTTTTTTAAAAAAAAGTTGTATCTCAAGCAACACCACATGAAATTTTGAACTTTTCCTTTTTAAGAAAATTGTGTCTAACACTATCTAAATTCAATTTTTTTTTTAATTCAAATTGTATCCAAGCCAGAAGAATTGTATCTATCTAAAAGTATATTATATGTACTCAAATCAACTTGGCATATATACGTTATATATAGAAAATACAACCAATCATTGTATTTGAAAAAACATACTACAACTACTTTAAATTTCAAAAAATATTAATACATATTATATTAATACTCGTCAGATCAGGGCATCTTCCGAAAAAAAATTCATACTTTCGTTGAATTTTGATTTCATAACAAAATTTTATTTACACAATATCTATTTCAGATCTAAATCTGAATCCCACATGTTTGAATCGACACCTGACTCAATATTAGTCACAAATCTGCAATTTTATGCCTCGATCTCCTTTTCGGTCACAAGTTAATCACTTATTTGCCTTCGTTAAAGATAAATTGGAGCTTGTTATTAAATCTCACAAACGTCATGCGGAAATCTTCTTAATGTATTGGAATAGAGGAGGAAGATGGTCCCACCAGAGAAGAGAGTAGAGGAGGAAGTTGGAGGAAGAGAGCGAGAATAGGAATGAAGATGAGCGAAGAAGGGCGGAGAGATACAATAATTGAAAATAGTCTTACATATTTTATAGTGGTGATTGAAATATTTTAGAAAATATTTATCATATATAAAATACTTTTTACCATGATTTTCTCTAACTAAATATTTATTAGTTGTGTTGCATTAATTTATTTTTAAAAAAGGTTAAAGTCAAGTGAATAGCAACTAAAATGTAGTCATTTTCAATAAATATTCAAATTGTAGCTAAAGAGTTGTTAAAATGAAGCTATGTTAAAAATTTCTCTCCTATTTTTTTGGTAAGTATTTTAGCTGAACTGCTATGTACTATAATCATCCTAGTTTTTATAGCAAAAATTACACCGCTTGATAGTCCATAACATTTGTTTATCACTTTTTTTGGTTCATCTTTACAAAATTATCTCAAATGGCCCAATTTAGATAAGAGGCCATATTTGATGTATATATTAGCCACGGTTAATTGTTATTACCGTCGCTAAAATTGGTATTAATATTTTTTGTTGCTCATTTTTTTAAACTTTTTTTCTTTTCTAATTGTTTTAGTTTTTTTGTGGAAAAAAATATTTATACCATTTTATTATTTTTTATTATTAAGGTGAGAATATATGATACTCAAAAAATAACGACATATTACATAATTGTTATGTAATTCAATACACGTTACACACATTTATACAATATCAATATATTGATATACTATATATACATTATATAATTATTTAAACATTATATATACATGTTTATATACCATTTATAAGATATTGATTCATTTTTATACAAGATTTATATAATATCGATACATTACATAACTATGTGTACAATATCAATATATTATATATACACCACATATACACAAATATCGTTACGTTACACGAATATTTATATATTATATATTATGTTCATACATCATTTATACAATATCCATACATGCTTATACATTATCTACAAGCATTGATATATTACATGTACACTATTTAACTATTAGTTATTAAAAAGAATCAAAATAAAAAGTTATTTAGCTACCGTCGAATTGTAGCTTATAAAAGATCAAAATAAATTGTGGTTAATAAGAAGTAAAAAATAATATTATTATTCATGGTTAAATAAAAATAAACCATGGCTAAATAGTGAATTTGACTATATTTCATCTTATTATTTTCTTTGGATATATTTTTTTAAACTAATAATTTTTTAGTACATATTTGAAATTATTTCTTTTTGATATCTAGAGCTTGAACCCGAAATAATTAATTGAGGAAGGAGCAGTCTCATATACTATTTTAAGTTTTAAGGTGTATATTTAACTCAACTTGAGGAGCAGTTATTGCGCACAATTTGATAAGCATGACTCTTTTTTATGGGTCAAGTTCAAAAATGCCCCATTAAGGGTGGTGTTGCTATTTTGTCGCCCATGAAAAGTGTCTCACAAAAATACCGTTAATTCATTTAATGAAAACTTTTTGGACAAAATTGAGCTCAATATATCACAAAATAAAGGATGCTTATATTTTGGTACTTACATGGAACTAAAAAAGTTACATTTTTTTCTCTTACTTTTTTCACCTTATTTCTCACTTTTTTCTTACGTTTTTTTTTTTTCATTTTTTATTATGTATTTTGTTTCTTTTCCCTATTTCTTTCTTTTTCTTTTGTGTTTTTTCCTCCATCCTTTCTCTTTTCCTTATCTTTATTTTTGTTTTTCATTTTTTTTTATTATGAAACTATAAACAATATATGTTTTATATATTTTGTATTTCCTTTAAATAAAATAATTTCTAAATTTAAGTGCCAAGATTGAAGACAATTATTTTTCATATTTACTCTTTTAAATATATATGGTTTGAAATTTCACGAGATTCTCTATAATTCTTACTTTAAAGGCAATACTTAGCATAAAACTTTTATAGAACAAGTTACATCCCATGGGTAAGAATTGACACAGTTTTTTATGTTTTGATTTATGAGATATTCTATAACCATTATCTTAGAGGCAAGACTTAGCGAAGAACTTTACAAATTTTGCTCTATGGGTAAGACTTGACACTTCTACATGGTCTATAACTTTTGCCTCTTAGCCCAATAATAAGTTAAGTCCCAAGGGCAAGGTTTAACACTATCACATTATGTCTTGATTTATTAGATGCTCTATAACTCTTGCCTTAGAGGCACAGGTTAGACAAAGAAATTCACAACTTAAAGCCCATGGGCAAGACTTGACAAGTACTTTGTGTCTTGATTTATCATATATATAACTCTTGCCTCTTGATTCAATGACTTCAAAACAACAAGTTAAGCCCCATGGGCAAGACTTGACATGTCATATTGTGTTTTGATTATGAGATACTCTATACCTATTGTCCTAGAGGTAAGACTTGTTAGTCTATACAACAAGTCAAGCCTCATGGACAATATTTGACACTGCCACAATATGTATTGATTTATGAGCGGCCCCTATATTCTTGTCTTAGAGCCAAGACATAGATCAAGAATTTCAAAAGTTACACCCATGGGCAAGACATGACACTAGAGAATTATTTCTTGATTTATCATACGTTCTATAACTATTGCCTCTTAGCCCAAGGACTTCAAAACAAGAAGTTAAGTCCCATAGGCAAGACTTGATAATATCGTATAGTGTATTCATGAGATACTCTATGACTATTGTCCTAGATGTCAGACTTCTTAGTCCTAGGGCTTTCAATCAACAAGTTAAGCTCCACAGACAAAGACTTAACACTACTGCATTATGTCTTGATTTATGAGATGCTCTGTAATTCAAGTTTTGGAGGCAAGAGATAGATCAATAACTTCAAAAGTTATACCCCATGGCAAGACTTGACACTACTACATTGAGTATTCATTTTTCATATATATAACTCTTACTTCTTAGCTCCACGACTTTGAAATAACAAGTTAAGCTCCATGAACAAGTCTTGACAAAATAACATTGTGTTTTGTTTTATGAAATACTCTATAACTATTCCCTTAGAGATAAGACTTGTTAGTCCAAGGATTTTTAAACAACAACTTAAGCCCATGTGCAAGACCTGACACTATCACATTATATATTAATTTATGAGTTGCTTTATAACTCTCGTCTTAGAGGCAAGACTTAGATCAACAACTACACTGATGGACGAGACTTAACACTTCTAGTTTAAAACAATAAGTTAAGCCCCATGACAAAGACATGACAAGATCACTTTTTGTTTTGATTTATGAGATACTTTATAATTATTTCCATAGAGGTAAGACTTGTTAGTCGAAGGACTTTCACACAATGAGTTAAGCCCCATGGACAAAGCTTGACACTACCACATTACGTATTTATTTATTAGATGCTCAATTGCTCTTGCCTTATAACCAAGTTTCATATCAAGGGATTCAAAGAACAAGTTGCGCCTATGAGCAATATTTTTGTTAGTCGAAGGACTTCCAAACAACAGGTTAAGCTCCATGGGCAATACTTGACACTACCACATCATGTATTGATTTATTAGATTCTATTGTTCTTGCCTTAAAGGTAAGTCTTAGCTCAACGGGTTCAAAGAATAAGTTGCACCCATGGACAATATTTTACATCATTTTTACTAAGTCAAACTTATGAAAAATGCAATAATTTTTGCCTTAAAGGCAATACATAGCTCAGGTGTTAAAAAAATAACATGTGCGACATGGACAATGATTTACACTATTTTACGATGTCTAACTTATGAGATGTTCTATAACTCTTGTTTAAGAGGCAAGACCTAAACCAAAAACTTCAAAATGATATGTTACTCTCTATGGGTGGAAGTTGATACAACCACACTGTCATAATTTATTATATACTCTATCTTTTTTCTTAAAGGAAAGATTTAGCCCCTAAATAATTTCAAATAACAAGTTGCACCTCATGACAATAATTTTCACTTATTTCACTATCTAACTTACAAGAAACACAATAACTTTTGTTTTAGAAATAAGATTTAACTCAATGATCAAATAAAATGAGAAAAAGACCAAACAATAGAAATAGACAAAAAGAAAAAATAAAAAATAAGAAAAAAGATTTAAAAAAACTTAAATAAAAGACAAATAAAGAAAGACCAAAAACTACAAGTCAATCAAATGCAAAAGAAAAAAATATTTTAAAAAAACCAAAAAAATAAAGAAAGAGAAAAAGATAGAAGCTAAAGAAAAGGAAAAAAAAGAAAAAGAAAAAATGCGAAAAAGAAAAAAAAAGACAGAGAAATAAAAGAGAATAAAAAATAATAAATAAAATAGAAATACAAAAAGATAAAAATAAAAAAATTGAGAGACAATTTAGTATGGAGAGGTTTTTAAAAATATTTAAGGTGTGAAGAGACAAAAATGTACTTTGATTTCAACTTAAAGTGAAAGGATGGTCATTTTTGTAAGACTTGTTTTATGGAGAACAAGAAATCAAGCCACTAAATTTGGAGAACACCCTGTATAATTTTTTGCCTTTTTATTTGACATATTTTAGATTTGAAAATACTCAAATCTCAAAAATAAAATAAATAGACAAATTAAATCTTGTGTTTCTAAATGTCACGACCCAAACCTTGGGTCTAGCCGTGACACGATGAATGTGACATCTAAAGGAGCCCGCAACCAAGCCTCTTGTTCTATCACAAGCATACATAAGATGAAATAAGCAATTTATGAGAGAATAAGCAAGTGGAACATAGTATCATCAAAATTGTAGTTTCCCTTAGGGAAATTACAACATCATAAGTCCAAAACATGCCTCTACATCGTAGATCTTGGTGGAGTCTAGAACATGCTACTAGTTCAACCTAAAGATAAAAAATAATAAATGAAATCATTAGGTCTCAATATGTGAAACCATAACCTGAACAAGGCTTGTCCCCGAAGCATGAGAACTCACGAACAATCTTCAAGGCACAATCCAACTCTAGCTACGAAATGGAGGAATAGCCTCGTCATCACTCATTCCTACATGGTTAAATCATGTAGGCAAAAAGTATGTATTAGTATGTGAAATCTACCAAGCATGTAGATATGCCATGCCCCAAGGAAACATCACAACATAATATCAATATGCATCATCATAATAATAGAATAAGGGAAAAATATGAATGATCAATGCATGTTTAAGACCATGATTAGAAGTATCATAAAATTTTTCCTAACCTAGCATACAAATGTGGGAATAAGACCATAATCATCAATAAGAGCATGCGGACTATTACTTGGGATCCCGATATTTTCTCTACATCAAGCGAAAGAGGAGTCTACTTTTAAAATCCATGTCTCAAAACTGTCCATAACATATGAAATGAGTACATGCATCATGTAAAAACTAAAATGTAAGGAATTAGAGGTTATAGAAAACATTTCTTAGTACCTTAGGCTTGAGTAGCGTGGAGTAGATACTGATAACATTTCATTATATCTGCTTTTGCTTCTCATGTAGCACCTTCAACTTGTTATAACACTTTATCATATCTGCTTCCGATTCCCATGTAGCACCCTCAACTTGGAATAAATGCAACTTCCTTGTTCCTTAGCCTTTTCACTTGCCGGTATAAAATTTCAATCGGTACCTCTTCATAACTCAAATCCTCTTCAATGTTCATATTATGTAAAGGCTATGGAGTTTGGATCACCTATCAACTCCCTCAACATTGACACATGAAAAATCGAATGGATCAAATGCATCTCATTAGGTAGATCCAACTCATATGCCACCTTTCCTACTCTTCTCACCCCCTTGTAAGGCCTTACATAACTACGGCTTAACTTCCCGTTCCTACCAAATCGGATCACACCTTTCATCAGAGACACCTTCAAGTAGAAGTAATCTCTAAATTGGAATTCAAGGTCCCTTCTCCTAACATTGGAGTAGGACACTTCCCGAGTTTGAGTTGTTTGCAACTTTTTCTTTATTCTTTTAATTTTCTCCATAGCATTCATGACTATGTTCGGTACTATTAATGCCATCTCACGACTTCAAACCACCCAATGAGCAAACCTATATTGTGTACTAAACTGTGCCATTCCAATACTTGCATGGTATTGTAGGCAAACTCAATAAGTGGAAACTGTCCATCCCAACTTCCCTTAAACTCCAACACACAAGCTCTCAACATGTTCTTCAATATTTGAATAGTCCTTTCGGCTTGCCCGTTGGTTTGAGGATGAAAAAGTGTACTCAACTTTATCTTTCTACCAAGTTGATGTATTGTCGAAATACAACACATTTAATGCCTAAAACATGGGATTTGTGAGTTCTTAATGTGACTTTTTATGGTTTTTATGTGTTTTTATGTTGTTCTTGCAGAAAAATTAGGTTGGCATGATTTTGGAGAAAAATTGTAAATTTTACTGAAGCATAGGACATACGAGCTCACCTACGAGTCGTAGCCCAATCTATGAGTCGTAGGATGTTATCGTAGAAAGAAATAGAGCCCAAAAGTCAGAAATCTGCTAAGTGGAGGTCAACCCTATGAGGCCATCCTACGAGTCGTAAGTCGCACTACGACTTGTGTAGGTGGACTCGTAGCATGAATCAGAGAGCCAAAACATTGGACCAAAAACTGAAGGCCTAGACTACGAGAGGAACATATGAGTCATAGCCCAAGCAACAACTCATACCAATGGATCATACAAGTTGAGTGCAAGATGCCAAGAACCCGATAGGAGAGCCCGATTATGACTCATAGATCATCCTATGAGTTGTACCTGTGAGGCGTACCAGTTGCCAGCTGTCTTTTCTGCGTAAAATTTAGGGTTAAACTTGTAACTACTATAAATACTTTAAGTCAGGTTTTATTTGGAGGAATTTCCATAGAGATGATATTTTGTAGATATTGAAAGAGCCTTTGAATGTCCTCTCAAGAATATTTTAGGGTTTTAGTTTAGTTTACCATTTTCTCTTGGAAAACCCACTTTTGGGGATTGCAAATCTTGCCTTGTACTCATTGTCAATCTATCAAGCTTTTGGTTTGCAATTGGTGGTGTATTCATTCTTCATTACTTTGGGTAAAATCCTCAACTATGTTTTGTATTTGCAGTCTTGTTGGTTTTGCCTTAACCATGAGTAGCTAAGCATCCACAACTAGGGGTTGTGGAAACCATGGGTAGTTGACTTGAGATGACCTAGGTTTATTGCATTTTTATGATTGAAATTTTGCATGTATTGTCTATTTACCTTTATTATGATTGTTGTTTGGTGGTGGCCAACACCAAACCCCGCCTACTATCACGAGCCCGACCAAGGTAGTGAAAAATAGGAAAAGGGAATTAGATGATAATGTGTTCTCATTTAATCAACAAAACCTGACCAAGGGGAGGTTGACTTGGATAATAGGTAACAGTTAGTTGGCACGCCATGGTAGCCGACCAAGCGCCATGGTGAAATTTGACCTTCATTTTCACAAGAGGGCTGGAAGAACCTAAGTTACCTTCCTGTATGCGAATCTCCAATTGTAACCATGGGGAACACAATTCCCAAGTTGTCCCTAAAATTGAGTGTTTTCCTGCATCGTAGTGTAGTGTTTATTTTACTTTGTTCTAGAATCACAACCCCCCCTCCCCCCCCACATTTAGAGATTTTAGTTATAGATACTTGAAATGATTGATAGTGAATTCTCGTAGTCAAACCCTATATTCCCTGTGGATTCGGCCCTATGATTTGTTAGGTTAATTGCTGACAGCGACTGCTTTCTTATTGGAGCGTGAACATCATAAAAAATTATGGTGCCGTTGCCGGGGAATACAACTAGGTTTTGACTTGATTTCACTATTAGTTAGTTCTAGTGTTAATTTCTAAACTCTCTTGTATTTTACTTTTGTTTTTATTTTTGTTGTTTGATTTTA
The DNA here is from genome assembly GCA_026153255.1 of Solanum medicagineum. Lineage (NCBI taxonomy): Eukaryota > Viridiplantae > Streptophyta > Magnoliopsida > Solanales > Solanaceae > Solanum > Solanum medicagineum. Next base: position 12,154 of record JAPFFP010047889.1, read on the forward strand.
ATTGCAGGGTGTACTAGGTTGTATGCCCAACACGAGGAGCCAAGGTGATCCCTTAGCTACGATCAATTTAAAGATCCACCAACTCTTTAGAAGAATGGCTCAAGTGAATGAGGATATCATGGTTGAGGAGGAAATGAATATGAATGATGATATGGGGAGAGAGGAAAATCCACCACCAAGGAGTAACAGGCCATCGTCTTAGGGAATTCAATCAAAATGCTTATGGATGGAACCAATATCGTTTGAACCCTATGGCCATGGACGTTACTGGTGCTATAGTGTTGCCTCCATTACCGACGGACGCTAAGTTCTCGGTGTCGAGTGGATTACTACAAATGCTTCAAAATCGTGGATTATTCACAGGGCTACCCTCAGAGGATCCCCACCATCATCTCCATAATGTGGTGTTTGTTTGCAAGAGTGTCATGGGGACACAAAATCTTTCTCTTGGAGCCATTGGTTTATGAGTATTTCCATTGTCACTAATTGGGAATGCAGCTGTGTGGTTGTCTGAACTTCCTACCGGTGTTATAACAAGTTAGGCAGAGCTTCAAAGAGTATTTCTTGAAAGATCCCATGATCTAAGAAGCTAAAGCTCAAAGATCAAAAAACAACTTTGAGCAATTGCTGGGTGACTCCATTAGCACAACATGGGAGAGATTTACCAAATGCTTGAGGATGGTCCCCAATCACAAGACTGTTGATGATGCGTTGGTTGAGATTTTTTATCGGGCACTTGATGAGAATAGTCAAGCTTGCGCCGACACAATCATGGGAGCAATGTTTCTTGACCAACCTTTTGCATTGATAGCCGCAAGGATAGAGCAAGTGGTTAAAACTAATAAAGCATGGGGTCAATGAGAGCAAGGTGCAGTGAAGATGTCTTCTGTGTCAACACCAACAATGAGCAAGCAAAGGTCAATGAAGAGATCATGGAGCAACTTGCTCAACTTCACACAAGTATGGACTTGGTCTTGAAGCAAAACCAAGCAAGTGTCAAAGCGGTCACTCACCAACCTCCTAAGGCTCCCATCCATGAAGATCCATTTTTTGATGAAGATGCTTGTTTTGTGAGTAATCAAGCGGTGGGTTTCCGGAATAATCCTCAAGGGTCCAATTCGGACTATTGGAGACAAGGTTCCGAGAATCAAGGTCGAAACTACAACCATGATGGTGCTTATAGAGATAACCGAGGTGGTTACTATGAAAACGAGAGGGTACCAGATGCCGAATAAGGTAAAAGAGATGGTTGCAGAAACGCTCCCTATGTGCGCCCAATAACCGTAATGCTGTGCCAAGCACTTCTAAGCTTGAAAAGATGTTTGAAAAGTTGTTGAAGAGACCCGACCACTAAGATGAGACCTTGAAGGGACTGAAAATAGATATTTCAAGTACCAACCGAAAATAGAGTCTCACTCGGTGGCGATTAAGTAACTAGAACAAGAATTTGGACAAGTTTCTTCGCAATTGAACCAACGCCAAAAGGGCACCTTACCAAGAAAAACGATTCAAAATCCTAAGAATGAAGGGCATTGCATGGCAGTGGTGACTCGGAGTGGTTAAAGCACTGTTGACCTCCTTTTTCTAAAGGTTGAGAATGGAAATTGCAAGAAGAGAGTAAGTGAGGAGACCGAAGCAGTCAACACAAAAGAGCAACCCAATAAATATTAAACCTTTCCAAGGACACCTCCTCCCTTTCCCCAAAGGCTTGGGAAGAGAAAAGAAGAAGGTAAGTTTGAACAGTTCGTGGCAATGCATAAGAAGCTATCAGCGGACATCTCCCTAGTTGAAGCTCTTGAGAGAATGCCGGGGCACGCCAAATGGATGAAAGATCTGGTCAAGAAGAAGCAAAAATTTAGCCAAGGCATATCCCACAATCTTCAACATTGTAGTGCCATCACTACAAAGTCTTTGGTGCAAAAGCGTGAAGACCCGGGAGCATTCACCATACCATGTACTATTAGGGAAATTACATTTGCTAAAGCAATATGTGATTTGGGAGCCAGCATTAACTTGATGCCTCTTGCCATATTCAGGAAGCTCGGTCTAGGTAGCCTTGTCCCTACAAAGCTGCAGTTGTTAATAACAAACAGAACAGTCAAGAAGTCTGTGGGAATCCTGTATGATGTGGTGGTAAAGGTAGACAAATTTATATTTCCCACATGTTTTGTTATACTTGACTGTGAGGTTGATTTTGCAGTTCCTATCATATTGGGAAGACCTTTCTTAGCCACAAGTCGAGCATTGGTTGATATGGAAAAGAGCCTGCTTACGTTCAGGTTTTGTGAAGAGGCAGTTGTGTTTTAGGTGGGTCAACAAGATAGAAAGAGTTATGAGTTTCAGGTCATCTTAATGATTGAAATGAGTGAGGACTATGAAGTGGAGATCTCGGTAGAGTTGAGGCTTGGAGTTGAACCCTTGGCAGCTGTGTTGATGAATTTTGATGGTGAAAACATTCCTGATTATCAGGAAACAATAAATGCTCTTCGGGAATCATTTGGGCCTAGGCGACAGGCCAGGTTGGAGTTAGACTTGTGCAACAGGGAAACACCACCTACGAAGCCTTCTGTAGAAGTCCCACCTGAGTTAGAGCTGAAGGTACTACCAACGCATCTGAAATACACATACTTGGGGGGGCATATAGTACATTGCCTGTAATAATTGCAGCTAACTTAAGCGAAAGCCAAACAGAAGCCCTCGTCTCCATTCTCAAGAAATTCAAAAGGGCCATTGGGTGGACAATTGCAGACATCATTGGCATACTCCCTGGGATATACACTCATAAGATCAACTAGTCAAGGATTACAAACCAAGCATCGAGCATCAAAGACAGTTGAATCCCCAATGCAAGAGGTTGTGGGGAAAGAAATTATCAAGTGGTTGGACGTAGGAGTAATCTACCCAATCGCTGATAGTGAATGGGTAAGTCCAGTGCAATGTGTTCCAAAAAAAGGAGTTATCACAGTGGTACCTAATGCAAAGAATGAGTTGATCCCTACGAGACCAGTCACCAGGTGGAGAGTATGTAGGATTATAGAAAACTTAATGCTTCTACCGAGAAAGATCATTTTCCTATGCCCTTCATGGATCAAATGCTTGACACTAGCAGAGTAGGGGTAGTATTGTTTCCTTGACAGGTATTTCAGTTACAATCAAATTGTTATTGCGCATGAGATCAAGAAAAGATGACGTTCACATGCCCATATGGTACCTATGCATTTAAGAGAATACCTTTTGGACTATGTAATGTGACATGCTGTCAAAATACAACACATTTGATGCCCAAAACAAGGGATTTTGCAAGTTCTCAATGAGACTTTTTATGGTTTTTATGTGTTTTTGTGTTGTTATTGCAGAAAAGATAGGTTGTCATGATTTTGAGAGAAAGTTGCAGACTTTGTTGAAATGCTAGACATACGAGCCTTCCTACAAGTCCTAGCCCAAGCTACGAGTCGTAGGGTGATCTCATAGCAAGAAACAAAGAGAAAAAAAAAAATCAGAAAATAGGCTAAGTGGAGGTCAGCCTTACGAGGCCACTCTATAAGTCGTAAGTCTCCCTATTACTTGTATAGGTGGCTTCGTAGCAAGAAACAGAGAGCCAAAAGTTTGGACCAAGAACTGAAGGCCTAGACTAGGAGAGGAGCATATGAGTCGTAGCCCAAGCAACAACTTGTAATAGTGGGTCGTAACAGTCAAGACCAAAATGCCAGGTGTTGACTACGAGACCCCTATTATGACTCGTAGGTCACCCTACGAGTCGTACCTGTGCGACGTACCTGCTGCCAGCTGTCTTTTCTGTGTAATTTTTAGGATTAAATTTGTAAACACTATATATAATTTATGTGAGGGTTTATTTTGGGGGATGACCTGACATTCACAACTGCTTGTAAATATTCTAGGAGCATTTTTAGGGTTTAGAGTAGATTTTTATTTTTCAATTTGAAGACCCACTTTTGGGGGATTGAAAATCTGCATTGTTCTCATTTGCCATTAATCCAAGCTTGTGGTTTTCAACTTGAAGGTGTTCTTGCTCTTCATTGCTTTGGGTAAACTCTCAACTATGTCATTTATTTGCATTATTGTTGATTTTGACTTAGCCATGAGTAGCTAAGCACCCACAACTTAGGGTTGTGGGAACCATGAGTAGTTGAATTGAAATAACCTAGACTTTGTGCATTTCTTTGATTGGAGTTTTGCATGTATTGTTTATTTCCCTTCATTTCGATTGTGTTTTGGTGGTGGCCAACACCAAACCCTGCCTACTATCATGATCCTGACCAAGGTAGTGACAAATAGGAAAAGGGAAGTAAATGATGTGATTCAATTGATGTGTTCTCGTCTAATCAATCAAACCTGACCAAGGGGAGGTTGACTGGGACAATGGGTAACGGTTAGTTGGCACGCCATGGTTGCCGACCATGCGCTTTGGTGAAATTCAACCTTCACCTTCACATGAGGGCTGGAAGAACCTAAGTTACTGTCCTGCATGCGAATTCTCAATTAAAGTTATGTTGTCTAGGGCAATTGAGTTAATGGATCATGGGGAACATAATCCCCAAGTTGTCCCTAAATTTGAGTGTCTTCCTGCGTAGTTAGTTTAGTTTTTATTTTTATTCTTGAATTACAAAGAAAACCCCCCATTTAGAGATTTTAGTAATCAATGCTTGAAATGATTGGTAGTGGATCTCTATAGGCAAACGCCGTATTTCCTGTGGATTCAACCCTAACCTTTGGTTAGGTTAATTATTGACAGCGACCGCTTTCTTATTGGAGTGTGAACATCATCAAAAATTATGGCAGCATTGTCAGGGAATACAACTAGGTTTTGACTTAGTTCAAGTGTCGATTACTTGATTCTCTTGTATATTACTTTTGTTTGTTTTGTTTTGTTTCTTTTCAGGGCATACAGATAAAAGAGAAAATGTGCGGAGTGTCCTTGATCACAACATTAGCCTTCACGTACTCCCATGTACCAGGAGCTATATTATGAGTAGGGCACTTGGTTTTCAGCTGATCAAATGTGGGATCGTCCAATGGCCCAATCAAGACCATTGGTGCCAAGGTCAAGGAAACCAAAATTAGACCTATGGAAGAGAATTGGCCTATAGAGATAGCCAAGGTGGTTATTATGAGAAAAATAGGGGACTAGATGTCGAGTGGAGTAGTAGAGATGGTTTCAAAAATGATCCTTATATGCCACCACACCATGACGATGTAGACACAAGCAAATCTAGAATTGAGGAGATTTTTGATCACCTGTTGAAGAAGGCCAAGACAAGGGATGAGACCCTACGTAGAATAAGAGCAAAAATTACAAACATTAAGAAAAGATTAGAGTCTCATTCTGTGGCTATTAACCGCTTTAGCAACAGTTTGGTCAGATATCGACTCTACTCAAGCAGCATTAGAGTGGTACATTGCCTGGTGATACAATGCAAAGTTCTGAGGATGAAGGGCAATGTATGGAGGTTACTAGTAGGTGTGGTAAGAGTACTATTGATCCTCCTATGCGGGTTGTTGTAGAAGATATTCATGAGGAAATAGTTGCAGATAATGGTATGGTTGAAGGAGACGAGTGCAGCAAGGATGTGGTCATTGAATCAGTTGAAGAGCAAAAAGAGTATAAGCTCGTCCCAAGGCCTCCTCATCCTTTCCTTCAAAGACTCAAGAAGAGGGAGGAGGAAAGCAAGGTCAAGCACTCTATCTCCATGTTAAAACAGCTACCCATCAACACTCTTCCCACCGAGTCAGGGGAGAGGATAGCCACCATACTATGCATTATTAGAGACATAGAGTTCGTAAGGTCACTATGTGATCTAGGTGCTAACATAAATCTGAAGCCCCTTGCGGTCTACAAGAAGCCTAGAATGGGAGCCTTTACTCCAAATATCGGGCAAAATCTAGTAATTGTTCCCCTCATTTCTATATCACCACCCTTTGAGCATGATAGAAAGTTGGAAAAGAAATTAGGGTCTAATTCATAAGTTCAAGGTGGAAGAAAAAGCAAACCTATGGAGGAGCAAGTTTTGAGAAATTGGTGAAGTCTGAGTAACCAAGTAGACTAAGTCGAGCCGCGACAATAAATCAGGAGCTGCTTGGGAGGAAACCCAAGGTATGTTTTATTTTACCCTTATATTCTCTATTATTTCTTTATTTGGTGTATTGAGGACAATGCACAACCTTTTCGATAGGGTGTGGGAAATTATGGATCTTGGTGAAGTGTGAGTAGCTTAGGGTCCATAACTACCCAAAATTTTGATCTCGAGGTTTTCTTGCCTGTGTTCTTTTTCCTCGTGGATATTTACTTTATGTTGAACGGGCATGTTTAGGTAGTGTAGATAATTTGTAGATATATAGTAGTCATTATCACGCGCGCACACACACACACACACACATATATAATTTAAATGTTTTTTGAAAGTTTTAAGAATTTGGTACCCTCAAAATTTTTGAGATTGTTGGTTATTTTTGCAAGCATGCATGTGAATATCCGGCAATGTGTGTTCTGATAAAAAGAAAACAAGTTGATGCTTGAAATAAATGTTTTTTGAAAGTTTTAAGAATTTGGTACCCTCAAAATATTTGAGATTGTTGGTTATTTTTGCAATCATGCATGTGAATATCTGGCAATGTGTGTTCTGATAAAGAGAAAACAAGTTGATGCTTGAAATATGACCTGTAATTCTATTTGATTGTGTATGCGATGCCATGAGAATGTGAGCTTACTTTGCAGTACTCATGCATTGTGTATTGTCTCAGAACTTGCCTTGTTACTCTAAAATTGGACTGGAGATGTGGTTGATTGGGAAAGGATCTTAGGCCTTCGTTCTTTTAGTGAACTCACTTTTGCCTTATTGACCTACCAAATGTGATAGAAGATCCCTTGATCCAAATGTTTGAGCTTTTCATGTACCTGTTCTTTCTCGACACCTAGCAAGCTCAGCCTTGTTTTATGAAATACCTTGATATTGACCCTGGTCTATCCTTGAATATGTGAACCTTGATTGAGGCAAAACGCCTAAGTTAAGGGTGGCTACAAATAGTGGCCCTGGTTTAGGGAATAGATATTGTGTGCATCACCTCAGGCTAAAAGCCTAAGTTGAGGGTGACCCTTATTGTGGTAAAGTAATGAAAATGAAGTGGTTAATTGGGAAAAAGAAAGAAATGAAGAAATCATATGCCAGGTGAGAAAAAGAAAAGAAAAGTTGCCTTAGATTGAAGAGAATAATAAAAATGAGTTCAAAAATAACACACAGCTGAAAAAGAGAAAGAAAACACCCAAGGAAAGCTTGAAAAAATAGAATAAGGGTGGATTTAATGGAAATGGTTGAGTTTTGTAGGTAAGAGTGTTGAAAAACATAGTTCACGGATAGCTTTAGTCGCTACTTGCTTAAAATGCCATACCAAACCCCATGAGCCTATGTTACAAGCCATTGATTCCTAAAGTGATCCGAATCCACTTTGTCATTAGTCTGGAGTTGAGTATAAAGGAAAGCCTATGGTGTTAGTCATTTTTGTATGAATTTCAGTTGTGATAGTGAGAATGCTTGCACAGCCCTGATTTCTACTGCTTTTTGAGTGAGTATGAGAGACTTCTTTCCGGTGAGAGCATTTGCACTACTTGAGTAGCATATGACTATATCAGTGATTGTGGACAGTTGATGCTCCTTAGCTTGTCATAGTTGGATTGCCAGGTATCTCATTATGTTTTGGTTTTTCTTAATAACTTTGCAATCCTGTTTTGAAAATGATAGTTAGGTACCTGAATCAAAGGCGTTATTGTATATTCCATTAGTGTAGCTACTATATATTTCTCATTGTCTGCTTAGATTGAGCCATCGCTTGAGCACAATGAATAATTCTGAGTTGAGGGCACTGATGTGTTGTCAAAATACAACACATTTGATTCCCAAAACAAGGGATTTTGCAAGATCTCAATGCGACTTTTTATGGGTTTTTATGTGTTTTTGTGTGTTATTACAAAAAAGGTAGGTTGGCATGATTTTGAGAGTAAGTTACAGATTTTGCTGAAATCCAGGACATATGATCCTTCCTACAAGTCCTATCCCAAGCTACGAGTCGTAGGGTGATCTCGTAGCAAGAAACAGAGAGCAAAATTTCAAAAAATCTGCTAAGTGGAGGTCAGCCCTATGATGCCACTCTACGAGTCGTAAGTCTCCCTACGACTCATATAGGTGGGTTCGTAGTAAGAAACAGAGAGCCAAAAGTTTCTACCAAGAACTGAAGGCCTACACTACGAGAGGAGCATACGAGTCGTTGCCCGAGCAACGAGTCGTAACAGTGGGTCATAAAAGTCAAGTCCAAAATGCCAAGTGCTGACTACTAGACCCCAATTACGACTTGTAGGTCACGGTACGAGTCGTAGTTATGCGACATACCTACTGCTAACTATCTTTTCTGTATAATTTTTAGGATTAAATTTGTAAACACTACATATACTTTATGTGAGGGTCTATTTTGGGGGAGGACCCGACATTCATAGCTACTTGTAAATATTCTAGGAGCATTTTTAGGGCTAGAGTAGATTTTAAAATTTCAATTTGAAGACCCACTTTTGGGGGATTGAAAACCCATATTGTACTCATTTTCCATTAATCCAAACTTGTGGTTTTCAACTTGAAGGTGTTCTTGCTCTTCATTGCTTTGTTTAAACTCTCAACTATGTCATTTATTTGCATTATTATTGATTTTGCCCTTTCCATGAGTAGCTAAGCATCCACAACTTGGGGTTGTGGGAACTATGAGTAGTTGAATTGAAATAACCTAGACTTTGTGCATTTCTTTGATTGGAGTTTTGCATGTATTGTTTATTCCCTTCATTTTGATTGTTGTTTAGTGGTGTCCAACACCAAACCCTACCTACTATCACGAACCCGACCAAGGTAGTGACGAATAGGAAAAGAGAAGTAAATGACAGGATTTGATTGATGTGTTCTCGTCTAATCAACCAAACCTGACCAAGGGAAGGTTGACTGGGACAATGCTTAACAGTTAGTTTGTACACCATGGTTGCTGACCACGCGCCTTGGTGAAATTTGACCTTCACCTTCACAAGAGGGCTGGAAGAACCTAAGTTATCGTCCTACATGCGAATTCCCAATTAAAGTTATATTTTCTAGTGTAATTGAGTCAACGAATCATGGGGAACACAATCCCCAAGTTGTCCCTAAATTTGAGTGTCTTCCTATATAGTTAGTTTAGTTTTTATTTTTATTCTTCCCATTTAGAGATTTTAGTAATCAATGCTTGAAATGATTAGTAGTGGATCTCTATAGTTAAACCCCGTGTTCCTTGTGGATTCAACCCTAACCTTCGGTTAGGTTAATTGCTAACAACGACCGCTTTTTTATAAGAGCGTGAACATCATCATAATGCTCCAGCTACATTTCAAAGATGCAAGCTACATTTCAAAGATGCATGATGTCTATTTTCTTGGACATGGTTGAAAGCACTATTGAGGTGTTCATTGATGACTTAAGTGTTGTTGGCCAGTCTTTTGAAGAATGCTTGTTGCGTTTATGTGATTTACTGCAGAGGTGTTTTGAAGGTTATTTGGTGCTGAATTGAGAGAAATATTATTTTATGGTCAAAGAAGGCATCATACTTGGTCATAGAATTTCGGGCAAGGGAATCGAGGTGGATAAAGCAAAAATTGAGGTTATCGAGAAACTGCCACCACCAATTTTAGTGAAAGGTATCGGAGCTTTCTAGGCCACACAGGGTTCTACTGTTGCTTCATAAAGGACTTTTCCAAGGTCTTTCAACCCTTGTGCAAGTTGTTAGAGAAAGATGCCAAGTTTGTGTTTGATGATGCATGCATGCAAGCCTTCGAAGAATTTAAAGGAGGTTGACTTCAGCACCCATTATTGTGGCTCCAGATTGGTCACAACCATTTGAACTAATGTGTGATGCAAGTGGGGTTGCTCTAGGTGTGGTGTTTGGGCAGCGAAGGGAAAGAATTCTGTATCCGATCTATTACTCTAGAAAAACACTGAATCTGGCGCAGAAAAACTATACAGTCACCGAACAAGAATTGTTTGCCTTAGTTTTTGCCTTTGAAAAATTCTGTTCATACTTAATGGGAACTAAGGTGATAGTGCACACAGACCATGCAACGCTCAAATATTTGATGGACAAAAAGGATGCAACACCAAGACTGATCAGATGGGTACTTCTCTTACAAGAATTCAATTTTGACGTGATTGAAAGAAAAGGGTCAGAAAACCAGGTAGCCGACCATCTTTCTAGATTGGAAGATGAAGCGGTGGTGAGTTTGATGATGGAATTGACATAAATGATTCATACCCCGATGAGAGAGTTTTGGTGGCCTCACATGATCTTATACCTTGGTTTGCAGACTACGCTAACTATTTGGTGAGTGATATAGTGCCTCCTGACCTAAACACTCATCAACGTCATAGGTTTATGCACGACGTAAAGAATTTCTTTTGGGATGAGCCATATTGGTTTTGTGTTTGTGCGAATGGGATCATCCGTAGATGTGTTCCAGAAGTCGAAATGATGAGTGTTCTTGAAGCATGCCACTCTTTGTTGGTAGGTGGCCATCACAGTGGAGCTCGAACTGCTTACAAGATGTTATAATATGGTTACTATTGGCCGTCTATACATCAAGATGCCCATGATTATGTGAAATCGTGTGATAGATGTCAAAGAGAGGGTGGAGTCTCACAAAGGCACGAACTTCCTCTAAATCCCAGTTTGGTGATAAAACTATTCGATGTTTGGGGCATTGACTTTATGGGACCCTTTGCCAGCTCTCCTAGTAATAAGTACATACTGGTTGCAGTTGATTATGTCTCTAAATGTGTAGAGGCGTAGCTCTACCGAACAACGAAGTTAAGTGTGTTACCGGATTTCTCCGAAGAAACATCTTTTCCAGGTTCGGTACACCTAAAGCAATCATCAGCGATGGAGGTTCCCATTTTTGCAGCCGACTGTTCAAATCTCTCCTTGAAAGATATGGTGTGAAGCACCGAGTGGCAACCCCGTACCATCTCCAAACAAGTGGGCAAGTGGAAGTGTCAAATAAGGAAATAAAACAAATCTTATCCAAAATGGTGAATGTGAATCGCACTTATTGGTCAAGGAAGTTGGATGATGCTTTATGGGCCTACCGCACAGCTAAAACTCTAATTGGAATGTCCGCTTATCAATTGGTGTTTGGGAAAGCTTGTCACCTGCCAGTTGAGCTTGTGCACAAGGAACTATGGGCATTGAAGAAGCTAAATCTAGACTGGAATCAAGCAACAACAACTAGATTAATTCAAAAAATAAACTTGATGAGTTTTGGCTGCGCGCATATGAGAGCTCTGCCTTATACAAGCAACAAATGAAAGTTCAGCATGATCGCAGAATTGAAAATTAGCCAATTTGCTCTAGGAGACATGGTCTTGCTTTATAACTCTAAGTTGAGATGGTTTCTTGGGAAACTCAGATCAAAGTGGATGGGCCCCTTGAGTTGTATGTGTTTTTAGTTATGGAGCCATTGAGTTATAAAGCAGGGATGGTAAAACTTTAAAAGTCAATGGCCAGAGGGTCAAATTTTACATGGGTGACATGGAAGAAATCAAGATAGTGGAAGACTGGGACCTTGACGAGGCATGAGCACAAAATCTTCCTATCGTGCCACGATAATAAATTAGGTACTTCTTGGGAGGCAACCCAAGGTATGTCCTATGTACCTCTTCTATGTGTTTTTACTTTGAGGACAAAGTATTCTATTTTAGTGGGGTGTGAGAGGTTATGGATTAAGATTAAGTGTGAGTACCCTCGAGTCCATCACTTCTCCTAATTTTGATTCCTAAGCTTTCTTACCATGTTTCTTTTTCTTTGTGGATGTTTAACTTTATTGAACCGACGTGTTTAGATAGTGTAGATAGTTTGTAAATACATAGTAGTGTTATCTGTTGGCATATACATAGTCTTTAAATGCTTTTTGGAGAAAATTGGGTACCCTAAAAATTTTTGAGATTGTGGTTATTGAGGCATTCATGCAATGCATGTTGAGTATCTTTCAATGTTTGTCCTGATAATGTGGAGGTAAGCTGAGGCTTGAAGCATGATCTGTGAGTCTATACTTGATTATGGGTGCAATGCCATGTGTGTTGTAAGCTTATTTTCCCGCATTCATGTATCATGTACGGACTTAGTACTTGCCTTGTTACTCTAAAATTGGTTTGGTGATTTGGTTTGTTTGGAAAGGATCTTAGGCCTTTGTTCTATTAGTGAGCGCACTTTTGCCTAAATAACCTACCAAATGAGCTAGTGAATCCCTTGTTCCAAAATTTTAAGCTTCTCATGTACTCATTCTTTCTTAACATCTTGCTAACTTAACCTTGTTTGATGAAATACCTTGATATTGGCCCTGGTCTATCCTTGAACATGTGAACCTTGATAGAGGCTAAAAGCCTAAGTTGAGGGTGGCTACAAATGGTGGCCCTAGTTTGGGGAATAGATATTGTGTACTTCACCTCAGGCTAAAAGCATAAGTTGAGGGTGGCCCTTATTGTGGTAATGTAATAACAATGAGGTGGTTAGTTAGGGAGGAAAGAAAGGAATAAATAATCATGAGCCGAGTGAAGAATAAAAAAAGAAAAGAAAAAATGCCTTGAGTTGAAATTTTTTTAGCAAAAATGAGTTCAGAAATAAGGCACAACTGAAAAGAGAAAGGAAACACTCAGGGAAAGCTTGAAACAGGAGAATAAGAGTGGCTTTAGTTAAAATGGTTGGGTTATGAAGGCAAAAGTGTTGGTAAACATGGTTCAAGGATAGCGTGTTAGTCACTACTTGCCTAAAATGCCATACCAAAGCCCTCCGAACCTATGTTACAAGCCCTTAAGTCCTAGAGTGATCCAAATCCACTTTGTCAACAAACCGGAAGATGAGTATAGAGGCAAGCCTATGGTGTTAGTCATTATGTATGAATTTCAATTGTGAGAGTGAGAAAATGCTTCCTCAGTCCCTGAATTCGAAATGCTTTCTGAGTGAGTAAGAGGGACTTCTTTTCTGTGAGGGCATTTGCACTACTTGATTTGCATATGGCTATACCAATGAGTATGGATGGTCGATAATCCTTAGCTTATCATAGTTAGGTTGCAAGATTCATCATCATGTTTTTGTTGTGCTTAGTAGCTTTGCAATCTGGTTATGAAAATGATAGTTGGGTACCTGGATTAGAGTGAATGATGTATATGCCATTGGTATATAGGTGCTGTGTATTTCTTATTGTCTGCGTAGATTGAGACGTCGCTTGAGGAAAAGCAACAATTCTAAGTTGAGGGTGTTGATGTGCTGTCAAAATACAACATATTTGATGCCTATAACAAGAGATTTTGTGAGTTCTTAATGCGACATTTTATGGTTTTTATGTGTTTTTATGTTGCCCTTGCAGAAAAGTTAGGTTGGCATAATTTTGGAGAAAAATTACAGATTTTGCTAAAGAATAGGACATATGAGCTTACCTCCGAGTCATAGCCCAAGCTACAAGTCGTAGGGTGTTATCGTTGAAAGAAACAGAGACCAAAATTCAGAAATCTGCTAAGTGGAGGTCAACCCTACGAGGCTATCCTACGAGTCATAAATCTCACTACAAGTTGTATAAGTGGACTCGTAGAAGGAATCAGAGAGCCAAAACTTTGGGGCCAAAAACTTAAGACCTAGACAACAAGAGGAGCATACGAGTCATAGCCTAAGCAATGACTCATACCAATGAGTTGTACCAGTTGAGTCCAAGATGCTAAATGCCTGATGTGATACTCCGATTACGACTCGTAGGTCACCCTACGTGTCGTGCCTGTGAGGCGTACCAGCTGCCAGCTGTCTTTTCTATGTAATTTTTAGGGTTACACTTGTAACTACTACAAATACTTTAAGTTAGGTTTTATTTGGAGGAATTTCCAGAGAGAAGATATTTTGTAGACATTGAAAGAGCCTTTGAATATTCTCTCAAGAATATTTTAGGGTTTTAGCTTAGTTTATCATTTTCTCATGGAAAACCCACTATTAGGGATTGCAAATGTTACCTTGCACTCATTGTCAATCTATCAAGCTTTTGGTTTGCAATTGGTGGTGTCTTCGTTTTCCATTGCTTTGGGTAAAATCCTCAACTATGTTTTGTATTTGCATTCTTGTTAGTTTTAACTTAGCGATGAGTAGCTAAGAACCCACAACTTGGAGTTGTGAGAACCACGGGTAGTTGACTTGAGATGACCTAGGTTTATTGCATTTTTATGATTGGAGTTTTGCATGTATTGTCTATTTCCCTTCATTATGATTGTTGTTTGGTGGTGGCCAACACCAAACCCCGCCTACTATCACGAGCCCGACTAAGGTAGTGACAAATAGGAAAAGGGAAGTAGATGACAGGATTCGATTGTTGTGCTCTCGTATAATCAACCAAACCTGACCAAGGGGAGGTTGACTGGGAAATAAGTAACAGTTAGTTGGCACGCCATGGTAGCCGACAAAGCGCCATGGTGAAATTCGACCTTCACCTTTACAAGAGGAATGGAAAACCTAAGTTACTGTCCTGCATGCGAATCTTCAATTATAGTTATGTTACCTAAGGTAATCGAGTCAACGAACCATAGGTTACACAACTCCCAAGTTGTCCCTAAAATTGAGTTTTTGTCTCATCATAATGTAGTGTTTATTTTACTTTGTTCTTGAATCACAAACCCCCTCCCCCCCATTTAGAGATTTTAGTTATAGATACTTGAAAAGGTTGATAGTGAATTCTCATAGTTAAACCCTGTATTCCCTATAGATTCAACCTTAACTTTGTTAGGTTAATTGCTGATAGTGACCTCTTTGTTATTGGAGCGTGAACATCATCACAAGTCCCCTTTGGAAAAACTTCCAAAAGTGAGAGGTGACTTGGGCTCCATGATTTGATATGATGGATAATGGAACCCCATGTAACCTCACCAACTCTCAGATATACAAGTGAGCATAATCCTCGGCCCTAAATGTAGCCTTGATCAGTAAGAAGTGAGCTAACTTTATCATATGATCAACTATCACATGGAGTCAAAATGCTTTTTGGTCTTTGAAAAACCTACTACGAAGTCAATGTTGATCTCTTACCACTTCTAAGTGTGAATTTAAATGTCTTGTGCTAGGCCACACGGCCTTTGATGTTCAATCTTGATTTGTTGGCAATTGGCACATTTGGACACAAATTAGGAAATGTCTTTCTTCATCCTGTTCCACCAATAGATCTCCCTAAAGTCTCTATACATCTTCATATTATTGGGGTAGATGAGGACTTTTGAGCTTCTTGCATTATCAACTTCTTCAAATTACCATTATTTAGTACACATAACCTCCCTTGATACCGGAGTGCACCATCTCCCCCTTCTGAGAACACCTCTATCTTTCCTTCCTTCACTAGTGATTTTAACTCCACTAGGGCGGGATCAAGATGTTTGATGTGCTACCAAAATACAACACTTTTGATGCTTAAAACGTGGAATTTTGTGTGTTCTTAATGCGATGTTAGTTGGTTTTACATGTTTTTATGTTTATATTTGTAGGATTATAGGTTGGCCTTGACTTTGGGGAAAATTGTAAAAGTTAATTTTTTGCTGTTATACAAGACCCTTTACCCGTAGGGTGGTTTTGTGAACAATTCCAGTGAGGGGCTATTTTTTGAAGTTTATTTACAGACATGCAGATGAGCCGTAGAATATTTTACAAGTCGTAGAAGATGGTTCGTGCCTTGAGGATAAGAGACTTGAAATTTCAGGAATTTCATCAGATGAAACCCCCTTTATGGGTCATAAATGACTTTATGATTTGTAGATGGGTGTCGTAGAGTTGAAGTTCAAATTTCCAGCAGCTGAGTACGAGACCCCGACTACGGGCCGTGGAATTCAATATTGCCCACAAACAACTTTCGTATGGCATGTCAATCAGTTCTCCTATTTTCTTTAGGACTTGGACTTTAATTATTATAAATAGGTTTGTAGGTTATTTTTCAAAAGTCTTCACCTAGTACTCAGAGAACTCAGTTTTTAGATTGAGAAAATTGTAAGATCATCTTCGAGAGTGCTTGGGAACATTTGTTTTTGAATTTCATCTTTAAGCTTGTGATTCTTGTTGAAGTAGGATTTGCTTGTTCTTAATTCTTATATGTAAGTGTTCAATTATGTCTACTTGATTCATAATTCTTGCATCTACACATAGCATAAGTAGCTAAATCCACAATTAGGGTTGTGGGAACCATGAAGAATTAACAAAGTAAAATCGGATAATTCATGATTCTTTGAAGGTGTATATGCATGTATTAATTAACTCTCTTCATTTTGCATGTTTTCTAGTGGTTGCCAACATTAGAACCCACCTAGTTTTACTGACTGGACCAAGGTAGTAATGAATAGGAAAAAAGATTAATTAACAGGATTTGATTGATGTGTTCTCATCTAATCAACCAAACTGGGCCAAGGGGAGGTTGTACTCGGACTAATAGGTAAGGGTTAGTAATGCACACTACGGAGATGGGCCAAGTTGTATAGTGAAATTCACCTCTGACCTTTGACCAAAGGTCTTGTTGAACATAACTTACCGGCCTGCATACTATACACTAGAAAAGAATTAGGTTATCCAGTGATATTGAGTTGGGGAATCATGGGGAACATAATACCCTAGTTTCTCTCAATATTGATTTCTCTCATGTGATAGTTTAATTATATTTCTCATTGATAATTGCAAAACCCCCCCTTTAGGGAAGTAAGTTGGTTAACCATTCGAATTGCAATCAATGAATTCTCTTGAGTCTACGTATTCCCTGTGGGTTCGATCCTAACATTTGTTAGGTTCTATTTCTTGACAAAGATCGATTTATCCTCTAAAAAGGAGGTATAACTTGGGCGACATCAAGATTTTGGTGCCGTTGCTGGGGAATACGGCTTGACTTAGTGAATTAATTAGTAATTCGAGTGTTAATCCTTAGTTCCCTTATTTTACTTTTGTTGTTTTGTTTTTGTTCTTTTTCAGGGTGTAACTGTAGTGTATGCCCAACACTCAGAGTCAAGGCAATCCCTTAACTCGTTTGAACCGGAGATCCACAAAACATTGAGAAGAGTCGCCTAAAACAGTGCCAATAACGCGGCTAATATATCTCTGAACAGGAATAACAATGAGGATGCTGAGAATGAGAATCCACATCCTCTAGAGGATATTGCTCCACTGCCTCAGGATTTCAATGCCAATGCTTACTAGTGGAATCAATACAGGCTGAATCCTATGGCTATGGAGGTGACTGGAGCTATTGTCTTGCCACCACTACCGGCAGACACAAAGTTCACAGTCTTGAGTGGGTTACTTCAGATGCTACAGAATCGTGGCTTATTTGCGGGCTTACTATCGGAGGATCCTCATAGCCACCTACACAATGTGGCATTCATTTGCAAGAGTGTTATGGGAACATATAATTTGTCTATGGACTCTATGGGGCTTCATGTCTTTGCATTGTCTCTCATAGCCAATGCAACCTTATGACTATCTGAGCCCCCATAGAGTTCGATCACCAGTTGGGCAGACTTGCAGAAGGCCTTTTTGGCGAGATACTTCCCTAGACCGAAGAAGCTCAAGTTGAAGGACTAGATTGACAACTTTGAGGAACTTTCTGGTGATTCAATAAGCACTACTTGGGAGCAGTTCACCAAATGTCTGAGGAGCATCCTTGACCACAAGATAGTTGATGATGCTTTGGTAGAGATCTTCTACCGTGCCCTTGATGAGAACAGTTAGGCCTATGCTGACACTATCATGGGGCACATGTTCTTGGATCAACAATTTGCAAGGATCATAGAGCAAATGGAAAGAGTGGTCAAGACTAATCGCGCATGGGAGCAGCGCGATAGAGCATCTATTAAAAGTTAATATGCAGTCAGTGTGGGTTCAGAGCAAAGCCAAAATCAATGAATAAATCATGCATCAGCTTGCTCAGATTCGCACAGGTATGGAGGTGATGATGAAGCATAACCTAGAGCGAGTAAATGCATTGGTTTATCAAGCTCCACGTGCATCCATGTATAAGGAGTCATACTATGACGAGAACGCATGTTTTGTTGCTAATCAGATGAGGGGTTTGTGGACCAACACCTAAGGGTCAAATCAGGAGTATTGGCAACAATGTCACGAAAACCAAGGTCAGAACTTTAATCGAGATGGAGGTTATAAGGACAACTGGAGATTACTATAACAGGAACAGGGTCCAGAGAGAGACGCAGATTGGGGTTGCAGAGAAGGCTTCAGAAATGGTCCTTATGTGCCACCACACAACTATGAGGTAGGTTCAAGCAGTTCCAAAATTGAGGAGATGTTTGATCTCCTATTAAGGAAAGTTAAGACACAGGATGAAACTCTAAGGGGCATGAAATCCGAGATTTCTAGCACAAATCAGAAAATAGAGTCTCTCTCTGGGGCTATCAAACAATTGGAACAACAGTTTGCTCAAGTGTCAACTCAACTTAATCAGTGTCAGGGGGGTACATTGCCTAGCAACACCGTGCAGAATCCTAAGAATGAATGGCATTGTATGGGTCATCACTCGGGGTGGTAAGAGCACCATTGATTCTCCCATGCCGGTTGATGAGGAAGATGTTCTAGAGGAGATGGTTGGCCCAAGCATGCAGATGAAGGAGATGATCGTGGAAAGGATGGGGTGAATGAAGCGACTGATGAACCACAGAAGTTGAAGCCCATTCTTAGGCCTCCTCCTCCCTTCCCTCTAATAATCAAAAAGAAGGAGGAGGAAGGATAATTCAAGCTCTTCTTCTTCATGCTAAAACAAGTCTCCATCAACATCCCTCTCATTGAGGCATTAGAGAAGATGCTAGGATATGCTAAGTGCAAGAAGGACTTGGCTACTAAAAAGTGCATTGCGAGTCAAGAGTTCTCCCAAAAGCTTCAACATTGCAATCCTATTGCTACGAGGTCCTTGGTTCAGAAGTGAGATGATCTCGATGCTTTCACCATACCCTGCACCATTGGAGACGTTGAGTTCTCAAGGGCAATATGTGATCTGATGCCCTTTGTGATCTACAAGAAGCTTAGATTGGAAGCCCCTACTCTAATTAGCATACGGTTGTTGATGGGGGATCGCACGATGAAGAAACTTGTGGGGATACTGTACGATGTACAGGTAAAAGTTGAAAAGTTCATAATCCCCGCATACTTTGTGATCCTAGATTGTGAAGTTGACTTGGACATCCCAATTATCTTGGTGACTGTTCTTAGCCAGTGGGTGAGCACGAGTGGATATGGAAGCCAGTCAACTCAGGTTTAGATTGAATGACGACGAAGTCATCTTCAATATCTGTCAGTCCATGAAGCAGCATCTAGATGATTTGAAGAGTTAAGTCTGGGCTATTGGTGAAGTCTGAGTAACCAATTTTTCAAAGTCGTGCCGCGACAATAAATCAGGCGCTACTTAGGAGGCAACCCAAAGTTTTTGATGTTATAGTGTAGTTATAGGTTTATTTTCTATTTTGGATTCATAGGTAGTCTGTTTTCTTGTATTTTGATTGTAATTTAGGACATTGGGCTGGTTGCATATAGGTAACAGTGTATTCTATGAAAAGTATGCAGGTACATGACTAAATCAACCATTTTGGCTGAAAAGAGCTGCAGGAAGTGTCTCTACGACTGGGTCTATAGGTCGTAAAACACTTTACGACCCGTATCCTATCTCATAGATATTTTTGGTGAGCAAAAACAATTAGGCCCTCTAGTCCATGAGCCAACTTTATGATTCGTAGATCAAACTAAGGGTCGTGAATGGGGCTCGTAGACCCCAAGTAAGTTTCCTAAAAATTTTGCTAAGTGTTAAGGTCTCTACGACCAACTCTATGAGTTATAAATCACCTTACAACTCCTGGACTAGTCTGTGAAACCTAGTCCTGAAAACTAGGGTTTGGATGTTCTACGAAACAAAGATTTATGGGCTGTAAAACACTCTACGACCCATAATCGAGGTTTCATAGATTCTGGGCCCAGTAACTTTTCAGTTGACCCAGTCAAGGTATAAATAGAAAATTGAAGAGTAGCGGCAACAAGTGATTGAGTTCAGTAGTTCCTCATATCAAATTATTGTGAATAAGCATTCTCAATATTATGCCTTGGAGAGGACTTGAACCTCCACGCTCTTTAGCATGAGATTTTGAGTCTTGCGTGTCTACCATTTCACCACCAAGGCTGTCACGCCCCAAGCCCCGTCAGGGAGGACCGGTACACGTTGCCGATAAGGCTCGGGAGAACTAACCTGTAACTATGCTCTTTCTATACATATTATAAGGGATTTCTACCTTTA
>JAPFFP010047890.1:0-10124 GCA_026153255.1 Solanum medicagineum
TTGATAGGCCACAAGCTTGGCCTTCTTCTTAGATGGCACAACTATGACAACTACAACTCTTTAAGCCTCATTAAGGAACTCAATTGGGTCTGCATACACTTTGGATCCATGAAACTCCAGTGAGTTCATTCTAATGAAATCACAAACTTTAGTGGTCGGGGCAGGAGCTTGAGAAGGAATGAGAACCTCTCTATGAGCTTAATTGGCAAAATCCTAGGCCAAAATAGTGAAGGCAATTCTAAACTTTGCATAAAACGCAATCCTCTCTTAATTGCTCAAGAGGGGCTTGATCTTTGCCACATCCCTTTTCAAAGGATCTTTTCTTGGTGTAAGTTTCTAGAAATGAGAAAGTGGGTGTTGTTAGTTAGAGGAATAGCCTAATGTACTTCTAATGGCACAATATGAACCATAATAAAGTGAAACAATTCCTAAAATGCCTCATATTATCCTATTCATAGGTGTGGCGCGCTTCATACCCATGAATAAGACTTTACGCGATGTAGTGTGTTGGATTTTTTAGGACCATTTACGAACCTAGTTCTCTGATACCAAGTGTGTCACGACCCGAGCCTAGGGCCTAGGTGCAACACAATGAATGGAAAATTTGAGAGTAACCCAAACAAGCTTCTTAAGATAACATTTGGGCACTTCCTTGGTTGCAGGATATAAAATAAGCATCAACAAATAGTTCTAAGGGAATCGGGACTTTAGACTCACCCTATGGGGATAAAAAGGGGAATAGGATTTTCATGAATCACATAGCAAGCAATTTCTTAAGGGGAGGGTAAGTATGACTCAAGCTATGGAAAAGTAGGGATGTAGGAAATTCATCACTTACCATTAACATCAATAACATCACACAAAATCACATAGGGGCTAAGAATTAAAGGATAAGTCTCCATAAAATCTCACTATCTAATCATAGATACATAGCATAGTATCATAGTAACCAACATCACCTCTAAAACATGAGTAAGATGGGGGCCATGACAAGTCCTGAGCTAACCCTCAAGTACTACGTAAAATGAAGTAAACTCTTATCATAAGCAATGTGACACCCCGTAACTCCATTCTCTTATGTACCCATGTTTCAAGTCTCATTTGGTCAGGTTGGGAGTGTGTTAGGGTTGTGGGAGACTTCGAGTACTTAGACAAGTTCAAGACTTTCATATGAGTTGAGTTTTAGGTGTCAGTTCATGCAAGGGTCAACTTTAAATGAGCATAAATATTAGCACACTTGGAACTATATAACCTACGAAAAAGTTATATGAAAGCCCTTTGAGTTAGCTTTCTAATGCACTTGGTTTCACCTCAGTTAGAGTTCGAAGTCAAAAGTTATGGCTATTTTACTAAAGACTGTGTGTAGCATTGTACTATGAGACCACTGTTTTGGGTCATAACCCGAGGTATGAGTTGTAGTTCAGGCTCGCAGCAATTTCTAGAAACTCCGAAATTGACCGCAGGGTTACGGGGGAGTCCTACGGGTCGTAATACTGTTTACAGGTCGTAATGGGGCCCGTAACAGACATTTGACAGCTTTTTAGGAAGGGTTTTTTTGGTCCTTTCCCACCCTTTCTAAGCTCTAGATTGATGTTTTTATACCCATTTAAGGTCCCAAACTCTTAAGTTCATCATTTTATTTCCAAAATACTCTCTCTAAAAACCTCTAAGACTTCCCAAATCAATTTCAAATCCCCCATCCAAATTCAAGGAGACTCAAGAACAAGTTTTGGATTCTCAAAACCCCATTCCAAGCTTCAAGTCTTTCTCAACTCATTTTCAAGAATTCAAAATCTAAGGTATGTGGGTTTCAACCATTGGGTCCTTTCATCCATGGTTCCCAAGCCACCTTTTTACATGAATTTCATATTTCTAAGTTGAATTACTTATGGGTCTTACTTATTATGAATTTGACTATGAACTATATTGAGGTTTCATTAAAGTGTGATTGTTTAAGCATGTTTTGAGTTAAGGATCTATGATCTGCTTTGAGATTTGATAAGTGATTTTAATGTACATTGCTTGAAGGTATTACCAAGTATTAGTGGGTGATTTTACATTGATATTTCTTGTATGATTTCACTCTTCAATTGCATAGTTTTATACTAGCATTACACACCCTCCAAGTGTTTGATAAAATGTCCAATTAAGGTTTCTTGAGTTGTTGAAGGCCTAATGTATGGCATATGAGATAAGTGACTTTATGATGATGAAAGTAAATTATGTGTGTGTATATATGTGTATGTATGTATGTATGTATATATGTATATATGTTGATTTCTTGAAAAGTATCTATAGTGTTGCAAGTTGACCACACCTTGTTGAGGGGGTGTTTTGCGGCAACCACTATGATGGAGGGTATGATGTCCATTAACCATGTTGAGGGGTTGATACCTTGACCACTATTATAGAGGGTTGTGATGTCCATTAACCATGTTTATGGATTGACAGCTTGACCACTATGATGGAGAGTGTGATGTCCATTACCAGGGCCTCTTGTCAGGCTCTTTGCAGACCCACCTATATGATATTTTGGGAAACTTATGCCAAAGCACCATAACCATGTTGAGGGGTTGATACCTTGACCTCTATGATAGAGGGTGTGATGTCCATTAACCAATTGAGAGGTTGATACCTCAGTCACCTCGGATGGGGCTGGTAAGCCATCAACCAATTGAGGGGTTGATACCTCAATCACTTCCGATGGTTGGTGGTCTTTTCCATCAACCAAATGAGGGGTTGATTCCTCAATCACTTCTAAAGGGTGGTCTACCTTAGATTCCAAGTACTAATTATGTTTAGTCTATGATGATGGTCTCTTCCTTCACATCTAATATGTTCTATATAAGCATGTTTTACTTCAAGCATCACACTTGCATGCCATATTGCTACGTGCTCATTTATTGTATAATTATGCATTTTGATTATTTTGCCTATTTATTGTTGCATAACATCCTACATACTTAGTAAATTCAGATGTACCAATGCATACTCTATGCCTACATGATGTTACCATGTAGCAACTGGAGTCCCACTTGACCATCCTCCTCCTCCACATGGCTAGTACGATTTTTCTGAAAGCAAGTTGGTGAGTCCTCACCTCCGAGGACATATGTCTTTTGATTTTCATGCTATGTATTGGCTTTCTCTATGTTGGAAACTTATGACTAGGAGGGTGAGCCCGGAGATGTTGTGGCTCCCTCTCCTATCTATGTAGTAGAGGTGTTATTGGAACCTTATGATGTATTAATGTTATACTCTATTTGCTTTTCATGTTTCTATGGTATTAAAGTTGTCTGTTAGCCCCATTTATCCCTATTTACTATCTCTTGTTGTTGTTCAAATGCTTTTGTGACCAAGGATGTGTAATGATATGCTAAGAGGCTTGTTAAGGGTTCCTTCGGGTTCCCCATTCGCCGTGTCACATATAGACCCTAGGCTTGGGTTGTGACAAACTTGGTATCAAAGAACTAGTTTGTTAATGGTCCTCGGTATCCAACACACCACATCGATTAGAGTCTTGTTCATGGTTGTGAAGTGTACAACGATTGTAAGCAAGAGGCTATCAGACGTTCTAGGGAATATCTCCCTTTTTCTTATGATATATTGTGCTATAAGAGTCAAGGTAAGTTTTTTCCCCCTAACAATTATTCTTTGCTACGCTATATTATGCCTAACACAAGAGGAAGAAGAGTCTGCACACTCGAGCAACAACCTACTAATGAAGAGTTCTAGTATGCTTTTGCAATGCTAGCCCAAGCAGTGACCAACCAAATCAACCAAGGGGCCCAAGCGCCTCATGCTCCCACCTCGGCATCTAGGGTAAGGGATTTCATGAGGATGAACCCACTAGAATTCAATGGGTCTAAAGTGGATGAGAACCCTCAAGAATTTGTTGATGAGGTATACAAAGTGTTATCTATTATGGATGTGAGCTCGGAAGAGAAGGTTGAGTTGGTGACTTACCAACTCAAGGGAGTGGCCCAAATATGGCATACTCAATGGAAGGAGGAGAAGTGGAACAATGATGTGATCTTTTCAGAGGAGTTTAAGGTAGCATTTCTCAACCGATTATTCCCTATTGAGTTACGAGAGGCCAAAATGATAGAATTCATGAACTTGAAGCAAGGTTCAATGAGTGTGAGGGAGTATGCCCTCAAGTTCAACCAAGTCTCTAAATATGCTCCCCAATCGGTGCTCGATCTATGGTGTAGGATGAATAAGTTTGTGATGGGCGTATCCAAATTGGTGAATGGAGAATGTTGTGCTACTATGTTGATAGGTGACATGGACTTGTCCACCTCATGATGTATGCCAGACAATTGGAGGCGGAAAAGATGAGGAAGAGAAAGGGTAAGGAGGCCAACAGGGCCCATTTCGAAGGAAAGTTCCAAAGTCCCAAATGTGGGGGTGGTGTGGTGCCTTATGCAAGGTGTCCAAGATATGGGAGATATCATGCTAGCCCATGCTTGAAGGGTATGGATGCTTGTTATAGTTGTGGGGAGATGGGTCATAAGGTAAATGATTATCCTTGTAAACGCAACAAGGGTAAAGGTGGTGATGTTGATCAAGGGGATGCTCCAAGACATAATCGATTCTATGCTCTTCAAAGAAGGCAAAGAGGGGACGAGGTGACCGATGATGATACCTGTATGTAAAGGCTTTTCTTGATTTTGTTTTCCGTGCTTTGATAGTTTCGGAGGTCACTATTCCTTTGATTATTCCTTTTTGTTTCTAGTAAGATTTGGCTATGTGAGTATTGTTGCTAGAAAGGCTTATAAGGGCTACTCCATGTTCTTATTGGATAGAGTCTTGTTTTGTGAACTTGGCTTGATGGGTTAGAGGTCTTAGGGTGGTTTGGCTACATGCATATCATGCTTCCAAAGAGGGTAGAACCCGTAAGGTTGTAAGAGGATGATTAAGGATAGGCGATCTATTTGGTCAACTACAATGGGTTAGATACTTCTCTCAGATTGATCTTCGGTTCCAGTTTTGTCCCCAATTGAGGATGAGGGTGGGTTGTATCCCTAGGTATCCTATTGGACTAGGAGTGAGCATTTTGAGTCGTGGTGGAGTTGTTTGGTTGACTTATGCACCGGCTATGTTTATGGGTTTCGTGAATAGGATCTTAAAGCCCTACCTTGTCATGTTTGTGGTGGTTTCCAGTGATGGAGTATTGACTTATTTAGAGCTTCCGGATCATTTGAGGGTTGCTTGCTAATTATGGGAAGTAAGAATCTTTGGGGTGACAAAAGGGGTGGTTGGAGAAGTTCACCGGTTGACTAGGTTGAGAATGATGTTGTTTGAAGCTGAGAATGGGGGTTCACTCCCAAGGGGGAGATGGTGGCTTTAGGTACAATGGTGGGATAGGTGTGTATAAGATTGATGATTAAGCCCAAGGCATGATGGACTTTATAGGTAATTGAGGAGAATTGGTAAGGTGGCCTACAAAAAGAGTTGCCTATGGATATGGATATGGTTCGTCCGGTTCTTCATGCTTCTAGGTTGAGAAGATATGTTGGTGACTCAAGTGCTATAGACTTCTTTGAGGTTGTGGGTGCTGTGGAGGATGAATTGGCTCAGGAGAAGGTCTGATGGAGATATTGGATGGGGTAGGTGGAAAGGTTGCTTAATAAGGATGTAGTGCTCGTCAAGGTCCTTTGGGAAAATTGTCAAATTGAAAGTGCCACATAGGGAGCTGAGGCGGACATGCAAAAATAATATCCATATCTCTTCCACTCTACTCAAGCCTAAAGTACTAATTTAAGTTCCCCTATGTGTTTTCAAGTCTTAAGTTTCAACCCTAATGTCATTGCATGTATTCATGTTTATATTGACAAGTTTATGGTGATATTGATATTCATGTTGAGATTTTTTGAAAATCATGTTTAAGTACATCTGTTGCATCCATGCTAGGCTAAAACCTTCATGATTACTTTCTTTGTGTACGTTTCTTTGACATTCTGGACAAATATTCCAAAGGGGGAGATATTATGACACCCTGTAACACCATGCTCTTATGTACCCATGTTTCAAGTCTCATTTGGTCAGGCTAGAAGTGTGTTAGGGTCCTGGGAGACTTCTAGTACTTAGACAAGTTCAAGACTTCCCTATGAGTTGAGTTTTGGGTGTCGATTCATGTAAGGGTCACCTTTAAATGAGCATAAATTTTAGCACACTTGGAACTGGATGACCCACAAAATGTCAAATGAAATCCCATTGAGTTAGCTTTCTGGCGCACTTGGTTTCACCTCATTTAGAGTTCGAAGTCAAAAGCTATGGTCATTTTACTGAAGACTGTCGATGCAGAGTTGTGCTACGAGACCACTGTTATGGGCCATAAGTTGGGGTACGAGTAGTAGTTCGGGCTCGTGGCAATTTCTAGAAAATCTAAAATTGAGCCCATGGATGACGGGAGGGTCCAACGGGTCATAGTACTATGTACGGGTCGTAACGGGGCCCGTAACAGATGTTTGACAGCTTTTTAGGAAAGGTTATTTTGGTCCTTTCCCACTCTTTCTAAGCTCTAGATTGGCATTTTCATACTCATTTCAGGTTCCAAACTCTTAAGTTCATCATTTTATTGCCAAAATACTCTCTTTAAAACCCTCTAAGACTTCCCCAAATAATTTTCAAATCCCCCATTCAAATTCAAGAAAACTCAAGAACAAGTTTTGGATTTCAAAACCTCATTCCAAGTTTCAAGTCTTTCACAACTCATTATAAAGAATTCAAAATCTAAAGTATGCGTGTTTCAACCATTGGGTCCTTTAACCCATGATGCCCAAGCCTCCTTTTACATGAATTTCATATTTCTAAGTTGAATTACTTATGGGTCTTATTATGAATTTGACTATGAACTATATTGGGGTTTCAATAAAGGGTGATTGTTTAAGCATGTTTTGAGCTATGGATCTATGATCTGCTTTGAGATTTGATGAAGGGTTTTAATGTACATTCCTTGAGGGTATTACCAAGTGTTGGTGGGTGGTTTTATATTGATTTTTCTTGCACGATTTCAACCTTGAATTGCATGATTTTATACTAGCATTACACACCCGCCAAGTGTTGATAAAATGTCCAATTAAAGTTTCTTGAGTAGTTGAAGGCCTAATGCATGGCATATGAGATAAGTGACTTTTTTACTATGAATGTAAAGTATATATATGTGTTTATTTCTTGAAAAGTATCTATAGTGTTGCAAGTTGACCACACCTTGTTGAGGGGTACTTTGTCTCAACCAGTATGATGGAGCATGTGATGTCCATTAACCATGTTGAGGGGTTGATACCTTGACCACTATGATGGAGAGTGTGATGTTCATTACCTAAACCTCTTGCCGGGCTTGTTCTATACCTACCTGTATAAGTTTTTAGGAATCTTGCGCCGGAGCCCCATAACCATTTTGAGGGGTTGATACCTTAACCACTATGATGGAGGGTACGACGTCCATCAACCAATTGAGGGGTTGATACCTCAATCGCCTCGGATAGGGGTGGTAAGCCATCAACCAATTGAGGGGTTGATATCTCAATCACTTTCGATTGTTGGTAGTCATGTCCATCAACCAATTGAGGGATTGATTCCTCAATCACTTCTAAGGGGTGGTCTACCTTAGATTCCAAGTACTAAGTTTGCTTGGTGTATGATGATGGTCTCTTCCTTCACATCTAATAAGTTCTATATAAGCATATTTTACTTCAAGCATCACTCATGCATGTCATATTGCTACGTACTCATTTATTGTCTAATTATAAATTTTGATTATGTTGCCTATTTATTGTTGTATTGAATCCTACATACTTAGTACAATCAAATGTATTAACGCATACTCTATACCTACATGATGTTACCATATAAGAACCAGAGCCCCACTTGATCATCCGACTCCTCCACGTGGCTAGTATGATTTCTCTCAAAGCAAGTGGGTTAGTCCTAAACTCCGAGGACATATGTCTCTTGATTTTCATGCTATGTATTGACTTTCTCTATATTGGAAATTTATGACTATGAGGGTGAGCCCGGAGATTGCCATGTCCTTTGCTCTTATCTATGTAGTAGAGATGTTGTCAGAACCTTATGATGTATTAATGTTATACTCTATCGATTTGTCATGTTTCTATGGTATTAACGTTGTCCCTTTGCCCCGTTTATCTCTATTTACTATCTCTTGTTATTGTTCAAATGCTTCCGCGACCAAGGATGTGTAATGCCATGGTAAGTTGCTTGTTTGGGGTTCCTTCAGGTTCCTCATTCGCCGTGTCACATCTAGGCCCTAGGCTTGGATCGTGACAAGTAAGATGAAAATCGGATATTGACCCCAAAATGGAGGAGTCGCCACTCAGTGATCTTCACAAACCAAGATAGCCACATAGAGGAGGATGAATAGTAGCTCTTGTCCCTACATAGTTATATCATATAGGCAAAAAGTATGTGTTAGTACTTGGAATATACTAGTATGTGGGATGCAATGCAACAATAGATAATAAGCTTCATAAGCGAGATGGATATTCATATATAATAGAATATAAGCTCAATATGTCATGTATGAGAATGCTTCAATGGAAACTTGCATGAAAAATGAAACATATAACTTCTTTACATCTTACTTTGTGGGAGAAAACTGTAACTAACATAGACCATGTGAGCCACTCCATTGAATCTAATGAAGTCCTTCTACTGGAAAAATACGAATGAAGTCCTTCCGTTGGGAAAAGCCCAATGAACACCTTCCATTGGAAAAAGGAGCATCTACTTGCCAAGGCAGAACTCCAAAACTTTGGTAACTTTAATTGCATCTTTAAATAACATTATGTCTTACATGGATCCACTAGCCTAATTAGCCTAGAAGGGCTCCTATGGTGGAAGATAGTTTAGGAGACAAAGGATTGATACTAGGTGCCAAGTCATTCCCACGAAATATATTTGAAACATATAAGTAATCATAGTCATTTATAAGCTTAAGGCATAACATCATCATATGTAAGGAGAGAGTAGCTCATCTGTAACACCTCTCAAGGTGCAATCATGGAAATTTCCCATAGATGCATCCATGATTCAAGGTACAATCGTGGAGATTTCCTAGTGAAATAAGAAAAATGAATAAATTCTTAAAGTTGACTTACGAGTTATCAAACGGTAACCACGGTCCGTTATTAGGTCTCGTAAGTAGAGGCCCTGAGAAACCCAAATGTTTTTCTAAGTCTGGGACCTCACTGTGAAGGGTTATACGACCTGTAAGTTCATCCACGAGCTGAGCTGCATGTTCATGGAATAAGAAGTTACAATTCACGTAGCTCAACCTTTGTGACACCCTGGCCTACAAGGCAAGATATGAGTCGTAAGTTGATTCACAGTCCGTAGAAAAGGATTTGTGGATGACTCAGGCAGTTTTAATAAAGGGTGTTTTTGACTTTTCCAATCTATCTAAGTCCTAAACTACATCATTTTGGCTAGTGCAACTACCCTAACTGACTTGATTTTAATAAAGTCCTATTTCTAACTCATTCAAAACTTTTAATTCCCAAAATTTCTCTCAAAGGCTCACAATATTTCTCTTTCTAAATCAAGGGTTCCATTGAAGCTAAAGCTTGAAGGTTTGACTAAGGATTTCAAGATTTGCTTCTTCAATTCTAAGGATTCTACTTGAGATATGTGGGACTTCATTCATGGATTAGTTTCATCAACGAAGCCTATTCCAAAACCTTTCTTGTTAAATCAAATTTCATGATAATTTCTTATGGAATTTTAAGCTATGATTCCTGATGCATTGATTATGATTCCTATATGATAACCATGGCAAATTATGCATGAATTATGGTGAATTTTGTCACGGTCCGAGCCTAGGGCATAGACGTGACCGGCGAACAGGGAACCCTTAAGAACCCAAACAAGCCTCGTAGCATATCATTACACATCCTTGGTCGTGGAAGCAATAGAATATAACATGAAGTAGCAAATTGGGACAACCGGGGCTGAGGGAACACTTTCATATCATAACATCAAGGAATAAAAGAGTCAAGACTCATAGCATAGATACATAACATGTCCAACAACACTTCTACTACATAGATAAGACTGGGGGCTACGACAAGCAACCGGGCTCACCCTCAAAGTCAATATAC
>JAPFFP010047891.1:0-10123 GCA_026153255.1 Solanum medicagineum
TATGTGTGTGTGTGTGTGTGTGTGTGTGTAGATTTCAAGCTAATAAGTATTGATGTCCTGGATTTAGTCTCTAGCAGTACAAGGAAGTTAATCCTCACAGTAGTCGATCAGTGAACAAGTGTTGCAAACTGCCTACTGTGGTCTCTGCAAAGGAGCATTGATGCTTAAGTTAGTGGATATAAGTTATAAACACTGACGGTTTAAAGATATTGTAAATGATTAATGTCATTTAAGCTATTATAGTAGCTTAGAGTACCCTTTTTTTAATCATGTTATGAATTAATGAGTGTCGTAAGGATTATTCTATAGGAATATGTAGAGGTTAGAGTAGAAGATTAGTAGATAGTTGTGCGTTGTCTAACTTGTCCTTCACATTATAACAATTGTTACTCTCTTATTATTATTATTAGTATTATTTTACTCTCTTGACTACTGTATTTATTTTTCAAACATGCTTTACTTGAGTCAAGAGTCTTCCAAAAACAACGTTTATGCCTTCCCAAGGTTGGGGTAAGGCCTATATACACGTCACCCTTCCCAAACTCCAGCAGCGGGATTACACTGGGTATGTTATTCTGACCTTATTGTGTAATTATCTTTTCCACCATTAGTTTATAATACTTTTCTCTTAGAATAGGGATCAATTTTTTATATATAGAACTTAAATTGTAAGTTTATTAGTTTGGTGTTGTCTTGAGTAATGCTTGAATCTACGGTAAACATTAGTATGTGGAGCAGAGTAAATCGATGTAAATCATAGGAAAATCGAAATGTAGTAGTTATTGATGCGTAAATCAAATGATACGTAAAATAACTATATGCTTTGTGTCCTCAATAGGCATTCAGCCTTTATTCTCATTACCTTAAATGTTGGTAACTGTCTTCTTGATGTCAAACTTCATCAATGTAGCACTCCACAATAGATCACCTGTTTGCTTACCAACTGTCCCACTTACCATTTGTGTCCTTTCTTCACTGATCATGCTGGTGTTTGTGTTTAAGTACCACTGCTTCAAATGTACGCTTCTATTACATAATGAAAGTTTAAAGAGATTTCACTTATTTATATCCAATGACGGTGTAATGAATTAATTATTCATGTTCTATGTTCTAACAGTTGAGACAATTGCAATGCGATCAGCATCCCTCTTGTCATCATCCTCTCCTTTCTTTAATGGGTCACCGCTGGAGCACTGAATCCAGTGATTCATGATTTGTTCTTTGCAAATTATGGAAAGCAATCGACCTATTTATCATCATCTGCAATTAGTGCATCTACTTCAGCTTCACCTTCCCCATCATCGAGTTGTAAAGGAAGGTCATGTGCAAGGGCAAAAAACTCGAGCAACAGCTAAAGTGGAAGGATCTTATTGCGAAAAGTCTCATTTTGTTGCTATGGCTTAAATCATGCTAAATGAACTTTAAATAACAAGAATTTCATCAGCTGAATAACCGTTTGACCATAAAATGTGTTCAATAAGTATGTTCTCCCCTTCCACGACCTACTCCCGTATCCTGTCTAAGGGAACCAACAAAGAGAGACCTGCCAGAACCCTTTTGTTCAACACCATTTTTGGAAGGTGAAGGTACCTAACAAGATCAAGACTTTCCTTTGGATCCTAGCCCATTGGAAGACCCAAACAAACCACCACCTTCATAGTAGGGGAATTAACATCAACACCAGCTGCCCCGTTTGCCACTATCCTCAGGAGGACATCCAACATACTTTCTTTAAATTCCCTATTGCAGTCAAGTTTTGGGAGGAAGTCAGGAGCAACAATCCTAGGTAATTTGTCGCAATGACTTCGACGCTATGAACTGGACCACTTTTTGGCAAACCAATATTAAGCTCACCTATAAGAATCACCTCACTTGGGGTTGCTTCATGCCCTACTGCTTATGGCACATTTGGCTGACCAGGAAATACTAATGTCTTCAACAATAGGAAAGATGCAACCCCTTCGTAAGAGTCTATGAGGAAGACATTGAATTTGAATTCATCACCAAGGAACCCGATACTACCCACATTCTGCCCTCCCCAACATTATCCATGGTCATTGAATCTCTCCCATTAGAGGCCATATTAAGCTCAACATCGATGGGTCTATGCGAAATAGTCTGGGTCGAGAAGGACTGGGAGGCATTTTTAGGGACGCCTCAGGAAATTATATCCTAGGTCTTTATGGAGAAGCCCCCTAGCTAGCACCATAAAGGCAGAGCTAAAACCACTTCTCTAGGGCCTCCAATTAGCAGTGCAACACTGCCTTTAACCTTTACTCATAGAAACAGATGCGCAGGAAATCATCAAATGTTCCTAAGAAAAAATATCTTGCATGATCACATTGTTTCTGAGTGCAGGTTGTTCCTTCACAGGTTGGGAGCGCGGGAGATACGCCATATCTTTAGGGAGTAGAATAGAGTTGCTGATAACAATTCTTCAGGGAGCAGAATAGAGTTGCTGATCAAATGGCTAAGGAAGGATGTGAGAAGGGCAGTTTTTGTGATGTATCTATTTTTGAAGTTCCTCCAACGTTTATGCGTGACTATTGCACAACAGACATCCTTGGAACTACTATTGTTAGGAAAGTAAGGAATATTAGCAGCTCCTACGCTGGTAGAGATATGGCCCAGAACAACCTTTTTGTCACTACAGACATGCTATGTAACTTAACAGTAGGCGAAAGCCTTGACTAGAGGCACCACGCCCGCCCCCACCCCCCAGGTCCGTCCTATAAAGTCTTTTTTAACCCCAAAAAAAGGAACTTTTTTACTAGAAAAAGAAAAAAGGAAGACAATTTTTGACATTAATTAGCAATAGATGGAAATTTTTTAAATTTTCTTGTATATTTATCGTGCATCTTTAGCAATTTTTTGTTATAGTTGATCAATTTTGTTTGCTGGCTTTTGTAAATGCACTTGCATGTGTTTTCACACTTTTTGACAATTTGAAAATACGATATATTGTACACAATGTATTCTTCTTCACCCATCTGCTTAGGGTTTATATGGAGATCTCCACAGTGTGATTTATCGCGTTTGCGTTCCTTAATTTGCTCAATTAGCATATAGTTTTCACTTTGTGATTTTAGGTTCGTTTTCTCCAAATCAATGCTCCAATAGTCACAATTACAATTACTTTATTATAGCACTACAATTGCACATCATTAGACTATTTCCTTGTAATATTTCAAACAAAAAAGATGGATACTGTGTTAAAATAAGGCAAAATGCATAATCTTTCTCTTTTGACTACATAATAAATGAATAGAACATACACACAAAATTTTTAAAAAATAAATATCAAAATTTAAATCAAATGTGTGTGCTAATTATTACTTAGGGATTGAAATATTCAATTGAAGTATGACTTATATCATAAAAGGAATATAAAAGTTAAAACTCCATTAATCTTTAATCAGGTAAATTAGCTTATTTCAAGACAACTCTTCATTTGAACTTAATGCAAAATATATACATGTAATCAAATTTAGTGTCAGCAGTAAAACCACCTCAGTAATATTGTTGGTATTGATTATACATGTGCTGAGTCATGGAGACAAGAATATAATGGAAAAATGATAACCATGCTTCCCTCACGATAAAATCCCTTCTACTCAGTTCAATCCAACACAGTGCATATAATCATTTATGTTTCTTCGTTTTGTCTGTTTCTCCTCCTCCTCCTTGTTCTCTTCCTTTCCTTTGTTTTCTATTTCTTTATGGAGTCTCATCGTAATTGTCACGACCTAAGCCTAGTTCCTAGACGTGACATGGCGACTGGAAACTCAAAGGGACCCCAAACAAGCCTCTTAACATATCAATCACCCATCCTTAGTAAACAAAATAAACAACAGCAAGAGACACAATAAAAAGGGAAGTGGGACTAAGGGAAATCTTGATATTCGTAAAAGCACAAAAGACTTAAGCTCATAGCATAAGTATATCATAATATCCAAAAACACCTTTAAACTTGGAATGAAGCCAGGTAAGACACTTTCTGGGCTCAACCTCATAACAACAAGTGTTCAACATAATGAAGTCTCAAATTAACAAGAGTAATTTTGATAGTGTCCTCGGACTTGAGGACTCACCAATGCTTATCTCCGAAGTACCAAACTAGCCATGTGGAGGATGATTTGTAACAACCTATCGTGAGAGGAGATGTCCCACATCGGCAAAACACAAGAGAGATGTTGGGTATAAAAAGTAATGAACTGGTCTATATACTATGAGGTGCCTTTTGGGGTGATCCCAAAGGGATAAATCCATGACGGGCTAGGCCCAAGAGCGGACAATACTTCACAGTGTTGGGCCAGGTCGTTACAAATGGTATTAGAGCCACTCTTGTGTCAGCCTTGTCGATGTGGGGCTAGAGTTCAACTGAGTTTAGGCGAATCTCATGTGGTAGGTTAAACCTTACCGAGGACGCTGAGTCTATAGAGGAGGTATATGTAGCAACCCATCTTGAGAGGATATATCCCACATCGGCAAAACATAGGAGAGATGTTGGGTATATAAAGTAATGGACTGGTCTATATACTGTGAGGTGCCTTTTAGGGTAAGCCCAAAGGGATAAATCCGTGATGGGCTAGGCCCAAGAGTGGACAGTGTTGGGTCAGGTCATTACAGATGGTCTCAGAGCCGCTCCTATGTCAGTCTTGTCAATGTGGGGCTAGAGTTTAACTGAGTTTAGGCAAATCCCATGCAGTGGGGCAAATCTCAGCGAGGACGCTGAATCCATAAAGGGGGGATATGTAACAACCCATCTTGAGAGGAAATATCCCACATCGGAAAAACACAGGAGAGATGCTGGGTATATAAAGTAATGGACTGGTCTATATACTGTGAGGCACCTTTTGGGGTGAGCTCAAAGGATAAATCCGTGATGGGCTAGGCCAAAGAGTGGACAGTGTTGGGCCAGGTCATTACAGATGGTATTAAAGCCACTCCTGTGTCAGTCTTGTCGATGTGGGGCTAGAGTTCAACTGAGTTTAGGCAAATCCCATCCGATGGGGCAAACCTCAGCGAGGACACTGAGTCCATAGAGGGGGTGTATGTAACAACCCATCTTGAGAGATGATATCCCACATCGGCAAAAACACAGGAGAGATGCTGAGTATATAAAGTAATAGATTGGTCTATATACTTGAGGCGCCTTTTGGGGTGAGCCCAAAGAGACAAATTTGTGATGGGCTAGGCCCAACAGCGGACAATACTTCACAGTGTTGGGCCAGGTTGTTACATGATCGAATGGAGCTCTGGTCCCTATATGGTAATATCATGTAGGCATAGAGTATGCGTTAGTACATTTGAATATACTAAGTATGCGTGATGCAATGTAACAAGACATAAGCTACTATAATCAAAATGCATAATCATAGGCAATAGATATATAATCTCAATATGGCATGCATGATTAATGCTCATAATAAATCATGCTCGTAAATCATTCATCTTGCACAATATATATAACATACATATGTGGGAAGAGACCTCAACTGACATAGAACAAGAAGCTACAACTTGGACTCCGAGGCCTGACAACCCCCAGCAACGTGTGGTCTACTTGCCAAGGCAAACAAAACATGATAACATGAACTAGATGGATCCACTAGTATAGAAAGGGTAATAATCACAATCCTATGATGGCAATAGTTTAGATACTAAAGACTTTATATAAGGACCCCTTGAGTCGAGCCCACATCTTAAGCCTCAATCTGTGCTAAGTCAAATCCCACGGAATAATTGAAATAATCATAACTTGTAAGAAACATGGAAACATGAAATGAGTAGCTCTTGAAATATGCTTAACCTCTAGAGGTGAGCCTAACTTGAATATGAGAGTAGATCATAATCATACATGAACTCTTTGTTTAACATGAATCGCTCACAAGAGGTAAAAAAAATCTTGAAATAGAGCTTAAGTTGATACTTGTAGAATCATAGATACGTTTCATGAATTCAATACGTGCTTGAAAGCCCTTAATAATCATGAACTCACTTGACTTGTAAATCATGTAATAGATTATCAACAACTTGAGAATTCTTATCATGTCATTTTATCAAACACTTGGTGGATTCATGATACTAGTTCAAAATTATGCAATTTAAGAGTGAAATAGGATGAGTAAACTCACTGCAAATCTTTCCACATGTAGTAAAACGCTCATGTAGGGTACCTTGAAATTCATTACAAAATCTCATGATAATTCATTGTTTCATAGCTCAAAACATGCATAGTCTCAATAGATGTAATCAAATTATGGTATAAGCTTGAAATAAATAGTCATGCATAATCAATCAATAATTCATAAAATCCCAACATAACTTATATTCATATTCCGTAATAAGAGATACCCATAGGTAATATAACTTGAAAATATGCAATTTCCACGAAAAGGGAAGGTTGGGCTCCATGGGTGAAAGGGATCCATTGGATGAAACCCACATACCTTAAACCATAAATTCTTTGAGGTGACTTAAAGTAGTTTTAGAGATTTAAATGAAATCCTTGAGTTCTAAAGTTGAGCTTGAGATCCTTAGATTTGAATGAAAGAATTGATAGAGCATGAGAGGTGGTCTAAGAGAGGGTTTTGTGAGTTATAGAGTTGAAAAATGGCTAAATATGGGTGATTTCACGCTTAAGTGGGCATGTGGCTATGACCCCAATGTCCTTGGGCGCATAAGAAAAACTAAGGAAAATATTGTACAGGTCGACATACAGTTTGCGACGTGGACCAAACGCGAAGGAGAAAATATACTGCTCTCTGCCCCTGGCGCGTTACAGCTAGGGCACGGATGCTCTCTGGAAATTAGAAATTAGCGAAAATTTTTCTTTTTACTATAGGTCCTTTAAAATTCGGGTTATACCCATTCCCTACTTAATATTTCCCCCTGATCGAGAATATGAAGTCGAATTTTCAATATCACGTATAGATTTTGAGACATGTGAAAGTTACGATTATGGGCATTCCGAAGCATATTTTTGGGGAGTTTCAGTAACGTGGATGTTGAAGAGGTGAAATTCAAGATTGAAAATGCTGAGGAGGAATTGAAGAGAAATATGAAAAAGGTGCAGGAAAAATTCCTCCGGCAGACATCAATCCATATTGATCTTAATTTTGATTCTATGTTGTTTTATTTCTCCCAAACAGATAAAGAGAAGGTGATGGTAATTAGTTCTTATGTTCATGATGAGAAAGAAACTGCTAATCCTCTAGTAGTGCTTCCTTCGACTGATGAGATCGCATCAGGTAGACTTAGAAAACCATAGGGAAATTCCTACCCCAGATGAGATCGCATCAGGTGGGGAGGGATCATCGTTAACAACTACAGGAGCTAATTGGGATTTCGAATGGATGAAGTGGATCTGGTCACCTTGGACCTACGAAGAGTACAAATGCTTGCATAGTCAAGATAGATAAAATCCCCGGCTACATAGGTGTGGACAATCAGGTGCTATTTGGTTACTAGTTAGAATTATGAATGTATTAGTTATGCAGGGTTAAGTTACGTAGGTATTAGTTATGCAAAGTTAAATTATATAGAATTTAAAAGAAATTAATGAGCTAATTCTTCTTCTTACTTCCAAAATGTGTAATGAGCTACTATTCATTACTAGATAAATGCCCATGCTTTGCACGATGATGTACTTTGCCCGTGCTTTGCACGGTGATGAACTATCTCATAATCTTACTCATGAGCATTTGATAATATATCTGGTTGGTCCATAAAAAAATAGGGTTCTTAAGTTTCTTCATGCCAACGGAATTCACCTATTTCTAAGAGACATGATCAATATTTTCTAAATGAAAGTTCCCTTGAATTTATTTTGGTGTTTCACCGAAGAAAAAGTACATGTGTATGTAATTAATATTCCAATTACAACTTTATTATTTATGACACACATAATTCTACCATTAGAGCTGGCATTGCCAGGCTATCTCCTTGTATTGTTTCATAGGAGAAAAACCAAAAACACTGACGCCATTCCAATAGATAGATAACCACCAAACTGAACTACTTAAGAGTTCATTATTAAATACAAACAAATTGAAACAAGATTGACACATACATGGTATTTTGGAATCTCCATCCATGACACATGTATAATGCACTTTAACCTCTAAATTACTAAAATGCTAACTATACACTGATATTGTATTAAAATAAGGCTAGATGCATAATATTTCTCTGAAAATTTTCAAGTATAGACACCGGTATCTAAGCTTCTAGTAAAGTGTTTCAATATATCACTGTT
This sequence comes from Solanum medicagineum, assembly GCA_026153255.1. Classification (NCBI taxonomy): domain Eukaryota; kingdom Viridiplantae; phylum Streptophyta; class Magnoliopsida; order Solanales; family Solanaceae; genus Solanum; species Solanum medicagineum. The sequence goes on from JAPFFP010047891.1 coordinate 8,261, forward strand.
GATTTAAATTTTGAAAAAAAATAAATCAAACAAGGTTTTATGCTTTATTTTGACAAATGCATATAATTAAAGGAAATGACACATTTTATTTGATTAACTTTACCTAATAAATAAACAGAACACGCACAAAAAAAAAATCAAAATTTGAATTCAATGTGTCTAGCTAATTATTATTTAGGGATTGAAATTTTCGATTGAAACATGATAGTTTGAGTATATAAAAGGAATATATACATTAAACTCAACTAATTTTAATAGGATAATGAGGTAAACTAGCTTATTTTAAGACAACTTTTCACTGAATTTAATTCATGATGTATATATGTAATTAGATTTAGTGTATGTTCCTCCTCCTCCTTCTTTTCTTCTTTTGCTTTGTTTTCTTCACTTTTCTTCTCCTCTCTGTTACTTTATGGAGTCTCTTTGCAATGAGGACGGTGTTCGGGTGATGAAAGTCAAGATTGAAGACGCTGAGGAGGAAATGAAAAGAAAATCGAAAAATAGTTCAGGTGAAATTCTTCCGATAGACGCCAAGGATTTGGAAGAACTGCGCACGTTCTCGGGGGGGAATCAGGTGATACCAGTTATGAGAATGTTGGTCTTAATTTTGATTATGCGTTATCTGATTTTTTTCCCTGCCGATGAAGAGAAGGTGCAGGTAATTACCCCTTATGTTCATGATCAGAGGAAATTATTGATCCTCCAGTGTTGCTACCTCTAGCTAATCCATCATTGGTGGATTTGGAAAAGCATATGAAAATTTCTCCTCCCGAAGAGATTGTATTAGGTGGAGAGGGATCATCAGTAATAACTACAGAAGCCAATTGGGATTTCGAATGGATGGGGTAGATATGGTCACCTTGCAGTTAAGAAGAGTACCAATGCTTGAATAAGAAAGATATATAGCTAAAATTCCTGGCCCGTAGATTTAATTTGTGTAAAATCCCCGGCTACACAGGTGTGGACAATTAGGGGTTGTTTGGTTACTAGTTAGAGTTATGAATGTATTAGTTATACAGGGTTAAGTTATGTAGGTATTAATTATACAATGTTACATTATGTAAAGTTTAAAAGAAATTAATGAGCTAATTCTTTTTCTTAATTCAAAAATGTTTAATGAGCTAATATTCATTACTAGGTAAATGCCCGTACTTTGCAAGATGATGAACTATCTCATAATCTTACTCATGAGCATTTGATAATATATGCGGTTTTATTTCGTGTTCAATTGACACATGGTACATGGCTTGAGATAGTTGGGAGGGGCTTGGCCTCTTAAAAACATATAAACCTTACAAGTTTAAAGGGCTGATTATATATCAAGCCATAAATTTAAATAACTTATGCAATTAATTATAATCATAATGTATGGATCAACTTATCAAGTAACTTTTACTAATACAATGAAGGACTCATTATCTCCTTTCGTTGTAGTACAATTTATCAAGTAACTTTGAATACTTTAATAAAGGACTCACTATCTCCTTTCATTGTACTACAATTTATCAAGTAACTTTGACTAATTTAATAAAGTACTCCTTATGTCCTCCCATTGTACTACAATTTATCGAGTAACTCTGTCTATCAAAATTTGAACAAATGAGAACAAATTACCTTTTATAACTTCATTATCTTTAACCCTCTTCAATAAGTACTAGGTCTCATTTCGTGATCATTATACATCATTCTTTGTAATATATACAATTATTCTTAGGTTACCATCTAATCCCATATTAAATATTTTGTTGTGGTTATTTTGAAGTTTCAAGCATGATCATATCTTGGAGTTACTATTAAATTGATTAACTAATCTTAATAATTGTCTAAATTAGCTTACTTTTAGATAACTCTTTATCAAATTTA
>JAPFFP010047892.1:0-10123 GCA_026153255.1 Solanum medicagineum
TAAGGGCACCATCTCCCCCTTGGGAGAAAACCTCCACTTTACCATCTTTCACCAAGGCCTTCAACTCTAACAATGCAAGGTCAAGATCTTGTTTTGCCTTTATCTCCTTAACCAAAGAAGATTTAGAACCATCAAAAATCACTACGCCACCATTTTCAACATCATCCAACCTGACCATCAATCTAGCCAACCAGTGAAGCTCTCTAGCCACCTCCTTGCCACCATCATCAACACGAGCTTGACTACCCATGGGCACTCTACGTAGAGCATCAGCCATAACATTAGCTTTGCTGGGGTGATAATGCACACTCATATCATAGTCTTTAAAGAGTTGTAACCACCTTCTTTGTCTCAAGTTATGATCTTTTTTGGGTGAACACCTATTGGAGAGTCTTGTGGTCGGTAAACACATCAACATGAACCCCATATAGGTAGTGATGCCAAATTTTCAAAGAAAATACCATGGCCACCAATTAAAGATCATGGATGGGATAATTCTTCTCATTCACCTTAAGTTGCCTAGAGGTATATGTGATAACCTTAAAATTTTGCATTAAAACACACCCCAAACCAATTCATGAGGTGTCACAATATACCACGAACCCTTCCAACCCTTTCATAGAGACAAGATAGGAGGGGAGACAAGCTCTTTTCACATTCATCAGTCCACACAAATTTTGCCTTCTTTTGGGTTAACTTTGTCATAGGAGAAGCAATAGAAGAAAAACCAGGCACAAACCTCCGATAGTAACTTGCCAAACCTAAGAAACTCCTAATATCCTATGGAGTCAAGGGTCTAGTAAATTCCTAATTACCTCCATCTTCATAGGATCCACCTTAACGCCATCACCCGAAACTACATGCCCCAAAAATGCAACCTCTTCAAACCAAAACTCACATTTTTCATATTTAGCATACAATCTCTCATCCCTCAAGATTTGCAACACCACCCTCAAGTGATTCACATGCTCGTCTTCACTATGGGAATAAATCTATATATCATCAATAAAGACCACCAAGAACATGTCAAGGTAGGATTTAAAGACCCTATTTATAAGATCTATAATATAGCTGGTGATAGCATCATACAAAGCTCTACTCCATTGAAGGAAAAGGATGAAGCTTTAGAATATCAAAGGAGGCCCATAACAAGATCTCAAACAAAGGAGTTTAATGAAAAGCTCAATGGTCTTCAATTGCAGATTCAAAGGTGTCTTGTTGGGGATGAAAAGCTAAAGCCCAAGAAGGATGAATTGTCCAAATACTACAATTATTTTGTGGCCATAATTCAAGTCGAAGAGGAAGAACTTAGGGTTAAATTTCGTGAAAATAAGGCCAAGAAGAGTCCAAGAATCATCCACAACACAGGTTGCTTTCTATCAAAGTTTGGAGAGAAGACTAGTCAAACTTTCCAAAATTGTCAAGATTCTTTTTGTAGTTGAGTTTTACCTTATTTCCTTATTTATATATAGATTATTAACATTTTCCTTGTTCTATTTAAGGTATCCTAGAACCATTTAATGTTTTCCTAGAACTACTAGGTCTATTCCTAGTTAAGGTTACTTTATCTCCTTTCTAGTATAGGATTTACCTTGTAATTTTCTTTCAAGGTTTTGGATACTCCTTGGGCCTAACCTAAGGAGTCTTGGACGTCCAAGGACCCTGTAATATATATATATGAGACTTTTTTCTTCCATTAAAGACAAATATATTAATATTAATAATATTTGAGAGAGTTCTTTTGAACCTTAGTGACTTGTTTTTTTAGAATTTATATTTAAACCTTTACTAGTTCATAGATTGAAGTATAGAGTAATTTCTTCTTGTGATATCTTTGATTTCTTTTTGGTATTCTTTAGAAAGTGATTAGCTTACATAGTAATTATTGTCTTTAGTTACTCATAAAGCGGTCAAGATCCAAATATAACGTATTCATTTATTTTCTCATGTAAAGGCATTAGATTTCTTCCATAAATCTTTACGTTGTTACTTGGATCTTGTCAAGGCCTTTGAATATCAATTCCTTTGAAATTCTTGGATCTTTCCTTTGAATTCCATACCTTTAATTAGCTTTTATCTTTCTTTTTTGTTGTTGCTTCCACCTTCTAGTTTTCACTCCATATTAGTGTGGTTTCTAACCTTGATCCTATCAGCTGGTGCAGTAGTCAATCCAAAGTACACGACCACAAACTCAAAGTGCCCGTACCTAGTCCAAAAAGTTGTCTTAGGAATATCACACTCCCTCACTTTCACTTGGTGATACCCGGACAGAAGATCAATCATAGAAAAGTTACTAGCCCCTTAAAGTTGATCAAAAAGGTCATCAACCCTTGGTAGAGGGTACTTGTTCTTTGTGGTAACCCTATTGAGTTGCTGGTAATCAATGCACATTCTAAGAGAACCATCCTTTTTCTTCACAAATAACACCGGTGCACCCCAAGAGTGACTTACTAGGCCTTATGAAACCCTTCTCCAATAAGTCCCTCAATTGATCCTTTAACTCCTTCAATTCCTCCGGGGCTGTATGGTAAGAGGGAATGGAAATGGGTTGAGTATCGGGAAGGAGCTCTATACCAAAGTCTATTTCCCTTTCAAGAGGAACACTGGGAAGCTCATTGGGAAAGACAACAAGAAACTTATTAACTATCGAAACTGACTCAATAGTAAGGACTTTGGACTCAACATCCCTAACCCTCACAAGATGATAGAGGCAACCCTTAGAAATCAACCTTTGGGCTTTAAGAAAAGAAATGAATCAACCCTTGACCACCATATCACGACTTTCCCACTCAAGGATGGGCTCATTCGGGAATTAAAATTTAACCCTACGGGTTCTACAATCAATAGAAGCATAATATGCATGCAACCAATCCATCCGAAGAATGACATCAAAATCTACCATATCTAATTTAACAAAATCACAAGGCAAGACTTTATGCAATATGGACACAGGACAATATCTATAGACTCTTTTAGCAACAATAGACTTACCAATTTGGGTGACACTTCATAAGGTTCACACAATAATTCGAGACTAACATGAAACTTTTTGGCAACAAAAGGAGTAAAAAAAGAAAGAGTGGCACACGGGTCTATCCGAGCATACACATCAAAATCAAAGACCTTTAACATACTGATTACGACATTGGGCACCTCATCCACCCCTTGTCTTCTTTGAAGAGCATAGAATTTATTTTGCCTTTGAGCACCCCTTTATTGACCTCCCTTTGCCCTTTGACCCGCATTAGCACCTTGAGGACGACCATCTCTACCTTTATTTTGACAATGAGGATAATCAATGACCTTGTGACCCATTTCACCATAACCAAAGTAAGCATTAGAGTTCCTCAAACATAGGCCACCATGGTTTTTCCCATACTTTTCCAACTTAGGATTTGCAATCCCACCATTCCACCTTGGAATCTTGGATTATCATTAGAAAATCTCTAATTACGAGCATTGGAAGACCCTTGGCCTTGGAACTTATGGCCTTGAGGAAACCAGCCACCGTTGGGACTTTGGAAACCACCTTCAGGACAAGCCCTCTTGGACTTACCACTTCTCCGTTTTCTAAGCTTTTCCCCCTTTAGTTGCTCGGCATATGTCATGATACAGGACAAATCCACATCACTCACTAGAAGTACGGAATGACACTCCTCATTAACCAAGTTGGATACTCCCGACACAAATTTGTCCATCCTTGGTCTAGGTTCGACAACCAATTATGGAGCATACTTGGAGAGCTTGTTGAACTTGAGGGCATACTCCTCACACTCATGGAACCTTGCTTCAGGTTCATAAACTCCATCATCGTACCCTCCCTTAGCTCTATAGGAAAGAACCGATTGAGGAATGCGGCTTTAAACTCTTCCCAAGGGATAACATTATCATTCCCCTTCTCCAACATCCATTTTGTAAACAAAATCTGAGCCACCCATTTGAGTTGGTAGGCCGCCAACTCTGCCTTTTCCTTCAAATTGACTCCCATGATGTATAGTACCTTATACACCTTGTCTACGAACTCTTGGGGTTCCTCATCTGTCTTGGATCCATAGAACTCCGGTGGGTTCATTCTTGTGAAATTCGTCACCTAGAAGCCAGAGCGGGAGCATGAGGGGCTTGGGCCCCTTGGTTGATTTGGTTGGTCATAGAATGACCCAACATAGTAATAGCATCTCAGAACTCATCTTGGACTACCCCTCTACCTTGAGGAGGTTGAGGACCGAGAGAGGCCGGTTGCTCCTTGGGTGTACGTGCTCTCCTTAGTCTCCTTCTTGGAATCGGCATGATCTAGAAGAGAAAGAGCATTCGTTAGGGAAAAAGCCTTACACTTACATCTAAATCACGATAAAGACCAAGAAGACGTGAAACAATTCCTAAAATGCCTCATAGCCTCCCATTCATAGTTGTGGCGCACTTCACGACAATGAATAACACTCTTATCGAGGTAGTGTGTTGGATTTCGAGGACCATTAATAACCTAATGCACTGATACCAAGTTTTTCACAACCCAAGCCTAGGTCAAGACATGGCATGGCGAATGGGAACCCGAAGGGACCCAAACAAGCCTCTTAGCATATCAATCACATATCATGGTCGCAGAAGTTAAGTAAACAACAACAAGAGATATAATAAAAAAGGAAGTGAAACTAAGGGAAGTCTTTGATAATCATTAAAGCATAGAAGAGTCAAAATCAATCATAAGTACACCATAATATCCAACAACACCTCTAACATGGAATGGAGCGGGAGTGAAGACACTCTCCGGGCTCACCCTCATAATAACAAGTGTCCAACATAAAGAAGTCTCAAAATAGCAAGAATAATTTAGAAAGTGTCCTCGAACTTTAGGACTCACCAAAGCTTATCTCCGAAATATCAACTTGTTGCATAGAGGATGATCAAAAGGTGCTCTGCTCCCTACATGGTGATATTATATAGGTATAGAGTATGTGTTAGTATATTTGAATGTACTAAGTATGTGGAATGTAATGCAACAAGACATAAGCCAATATAGTCAAAATGAATAATCATAACAATGGATGCATAATCTCAATATGGCATGCCTGATCAATGCTCATAATAAAACATACTTGTAAATCATTCATCTTGCACAACATGTACAACATACGTATATGGGACGAGACATTAACTAACATGAGTAAGACTAAGCAAGCTACAACTTGGAATCCCGATGATTACCCCTCATCAGTAAAGAGGTAGTCTACTTGCCAAGGTAAACCATACTTCACCTGACGGGAACATGACCCATTTCGTATGAAGTAAACCTCCTTATGGGAACATGACATATTTTGGAATCGTTTTCATGATAAAAAGAACTAGATGGATACGCTAGAATAGCAAAGGTAAAGTATAATCCTATGTTGGCATATAGTTTGAGGAAAGGAATATGGACCGCTGAAGATAGTCCATGTCGATATCCCATCCATCAGTGCTAAGCCTAACCCCACGGAATACTTAAAATAATCACACCTTATTCAGAACAGGAATAGCTTACAAGAACATTACTTGAGTAGCTCATAAACATGCTTGACCTCTAATGATGAGCCTAAATTGAACATGAGAGTATATAATAATAATACATAAACCCTTGCTTTAATATGAAATGGCTCACAAGAGGTAAAAATCTTGAAAATAGGGCTTAACTTGATACTCGTAAAATCATAGATACTTTTCATGAATTTAATACATGCTTAAAAGCCCTTAATCATTATGAAGTCACTTGACTTGTAAATCATGTAATAAATCATCAATAACTTGAGAATTCATGAGTTGACATTTTATCAGACACTTGGTGGGTTCATGATACTAGTTTCAAATCATGCAATTCGAGAGTGAAACAAGATGAAAAAACTTAATGCAAATCAACCCACCAACATGTAGTAAAACCCTCATGTAGGGTACTTGAACTCCATTACAAAAGCTCATAATAGTTCATAATTTCATAGCTCAAAACATGTATAGTCTCAATGGACAAAACCAATTCATGATATGTGCTTGATGGGTGCAAGGACCCAATGGATGAAACCTACATACCTCAAACTTAGGTTTTCTTGAGATGCCGCTTGAAGGAAATTTAGAGCTTGAAGTAAATCCTTGAGTTCTAAAGTTAAGCTTGAAATCTTTGAATTTGGTATGAGATATTTAGTTAAGTCTTAGAGAGGTTTTTGACATGGTCTAGAGTGATATGAAGTTGAAAAATGGCTTAGTATATCAGACTTCACGTCTAAGTGGGCATGGGATTATGACCCTAATGACCTTCGCCGAGATAGAAAAACCAAGGAAAAACTTACTCTGGTTTGTGTCCTTGGCACGATGTGGACCCATTACGTAGGCAACATTTGTGCTACGTTGGGCGCCTGGCATGTTGCAGCCAGGGCGCAAATGCTCTCTAGAAGTCATAAATTAGCGGAAATTATTTTTCGCTACGGTCCTCTAAAATCCGGGTTGTACCCATCTCCCACTAAAATTTGCCCCTTGATCGAGAATATGAAGTTGGATTTTTGATATCATGTACGGATTTTGAGATATGTGGAAATTACAATTAAGGACATTTTGAAGCACACTTTTGGGATGTTTCACAAATATTGACAATACAACCCTACTTTGGCCTAGTCCCTGACCTCTACTGGACCTTCACACAGCATATTTGCCAGAATATACAAGGTCAGATTCTCAAAAATCAGAAGATCACTTGACAAAACACACAACAAGAATCACCAACATATGAATGTTCCTAAGCATCCTGTAGCCTCCTAGAGATAAGCCACAGATGTCTTCACACCAATCTACAGGACTTTTTTAGATGCTGACTATGTACAACAACAGCTAGTTAACCTAGGCTCTGATACCAACTTGTCATGACCCAGTTCCATTCATAATGGCGCCTGTTAGGTCCCATGTACAGGCAAAGCAAGAACACAACCCAAGGCTACCTATCCAAAAATCCAGTTAAGTCCGAACAACATAATAATAATAATGTAACAATAGAAATCTACCTAGAACCTGGAAGTCAGTTGTACATAATCACAATAAGAGAACAGATACATAGCAAAAAATATAATATAAATATACATACAACCTGAGAATGCCTACAAAATACATAGCATATTGTACATGGCCAGAGTCCAATAACAAATGATGGCCATCAAAATGAAGGAGAATGTGACAAATCAGAGTTGCCGATGCTCACCAAAAGTAGTCTCCTCTCTCCCAATATCCCTTGAGAATCACTATCCCCAACCACTTCCTGAACCTGCACCATGGGAAGATGCAGAAGTAGGGGTGAGTACCAGAAAAAGGAACCCAGTAGGCATCATCAGCCGATTGGGTGGAATAAATGCATATGGAAGTTAAAATATGGCAAGAGCCATTCTTTCAACTCCTTCTTGGTCACAAAATATGTCAAAAAGTAGTAGGCCTAACAAGACACCCTAGAAAATCAACTGAACCAACCAAGGCAATATGGAAGACATCTGAAGAAGCCGAATGAACCCTTATCTAAATTGTCGCAATACATGAAGTATAGTATTGTACACAACTGTAAGGCCCTACTACCTATGCTTATACACCACCTAGGTTCCCCCATAAACTTTGGTGTTTCGACATGACCTCCTGTCGGTTAGTAAGCTAGGGCCAAGTGGTCTGGCCATAAATATAATAGTGTATCAACCATAGGGCGTCACCCTATAAAATATCAATGAACACGACCTCAGGACCAAATAAACTACAAAAGTTCTAAGCCCATTAGAATCAACACCCTTGTCTCGGACACTAGGACATGACCATTGGAGAATAGGACCACGAGGAGGATCACCAGGGTCTAGACACTCGGACGTGCACACTGGACACTTGAACAACAAAGCGTGTCATCTAGGTCTTAGAGTATAACATCTAAAAATTCTCCCTCTCTCTCTCTCTCTCTCTCTCTCTCTCTCTCATTACCATAATAACATCTCACTCCTAGTGAAAAGCACAAAAAATGTACTTCAAAAATACCCATAATTGTAATTTCTATATACCTCAAAATCTACGCGTGATATCAAAAATCTGATTTCATATTCATGATGAGGAGGCAAAATATAATTTTCACAAAATTTTCTTATCCAGTGTGCATCCGCGACCAGGTCGCAACGTGAACTGTGTGTCTCCATGATGGGTTGACATCGCGAACCAGATGCGGACTAGTTCAAGTTATTCCTTGATTTTCTATTTTGTCCCAAGAGCATTGGTGTCATAGCCCCATGCCCACTTATGCGTGAAAACACCTATACTTAGCCATTTTTGAACTCTATAACACTCAAGACCCTCTTAAAATCTTCTCTAACACTTAGCCAAATATTTCATCAAAACTCAAGTGTCTCAAGGATAATGTTGGATCTCAAGAACTCTATTCAAGCTTCAAGTCACCTTCAAGTCTACACCAAGAAACCCAAGTTTAAAGTATGTGGATTTTATCCATTGGGTCCTTCCACCCATGGAGCTCAATCTCCATTTTTATGAAAATTTTATATTTTTAAGTTTTATTTTCTATGGGTATCTATTATTATGGATTTTTATTACAAATTATGTTGGGGTTTTAGGAAATGTTGATAGATTAGGCATGTTTAACTATTCCGAGCTTATACTATTAATTGGTTTTGCCTATTTATGAAACTATGTTCTATTATAAAATTTGATGATGGGTTTCAAGGTTCTTACATGAGGGTTTTACTATATGTTGGTGGGTTGATTTACATTGAGTTTTCTCACACTATTTTACTCTTGAATTGTATGATTTGAAACTAGCACGATACACCCACCAAGTGTTTGATAAAATAGTTTGACAAGGATTCTCAAGTCATTGATAAACTACTGTATGGCTTATAAGTCAAGAGACTTTATTATTATTAAGCGATTGTATATATTCATTGAACTTATGAAAAGTATATATGGGTTTGCAAGTTGACCACACCTTTTTGGGGGGTGACATGCCCAATCACCTTGTTGGGGGGTGACATGCCTCAATCACTTTGCCGGGGGGTGACATGCTCGTACTACCTTGTTGAGGGGTATATGCCTCAATCACCTTGTCGACGGTGACATGCCTGTACTACCATGTTGAGGGGTAGATACGTTGACCACGTTGTCGAGGGGTGACATGCCCATACTACCATGTTGAGGGGTAGCTACCTCAACCACCTTCCAAGAGGATCACATGCCTTGGATTCCAAGTAATAGCTTACTTGGTCTATAATTATGGTCTCTTCCCACACATGTAATTTATATTTGCAAGTTATGTGATTTATAAGCATGTTTTACCTCAAGCATTGATCATGCATGCCATATTGATATTATACTTATCCATTGCTTATGCTTATGCATTTTGACTATATTGACTTATGTTTTGTTGCATTGCATCCTATATACTTAGTACATTGAAACGTACTAACTCATACTCTATACCAACATGAGGTTACCATGTAGGAACTAGAGCACCTCTCGATTATTCTCCACGTGGCTAGTTCGATGCCTTGGAGATACGCTTTGGTAAGTCCTCAAGTCCGAGGATGGTATCTGCGTTACTCTTGCCTTTTGTTGTTTCTCTATGTTGAACACTTGATACTATGAGGGTGAGCCCAGAAAGTGTCTCGGCCCCCACTCCGACCTATGTTTAAAGGTGTTATTCGAACAAATAATGTATTTATGCTATGAGCTCGACTCTTGAGTATCTTATGATTATCAGAGACTTCTCTTAGTCCCTTTTCCCCCTTTTTATATCTCTTGTTGTTTTTATTTTTCTTCTGCGACCAAGGATGTATTTTATGATATGCTAGGAGGCTTATTTGGTGTCCCTTCGTGTTCCTATTTGTCGTGCCATGTCTACGCCCTAGGCTTGGGTCATGAAAAACTTGGTATAGTGCAGGGACGGCGATACGTAACGCCTGTAGCTCACTTAGGAAAATCCCACATCGGAAAAAGAGAGGGAGTTACTGGGCTATTTGAAGGGGCTTTGGGACTTACATGTGCATAGGCCTTTTCCCGGAGAAACCTGGGAGAAACAAAATCGTGCGCTGGTGCATGGGCGACCCATGGCTGGCAAAGCAGACAATATATGCACGTG
>JAPFFP010047894.1:0-10122 GCA_026153255.1 Solanum medicagineum
GATTATACAGTAAAGGTAAAGTAATAAAAAGAACATAAAGTACATGATCCCGCAGTATAACTAAAGGTGGTCTCTTATCCTACACTAGTGCATAGTTTCATTTGAGTTGTTACTATATATGCAGCATTTTATGCCTTACATATTTAGTACATTATCTCATAGTGACGTCCCTTACGAGGGACCTGCATTTCATGCTGCAAGTACAGGTGCTAGTAGATCTCCCCAGTAGGAGTACAGGATATCCAGTTGCTGTTACCAAGCTCCAGGTTGCTTCAAAGCTTTGTGTGTCTAGAGCTTATATTTTTGTATTATATAGTTAATTGACGTGGGGCCTATCCCGACCCTCATCAGATACTTTTTCTTATTTAGAGGCTTTGTAGACTATATAAATTAAAGTGTGGTCGTGTCTCGTACTTTAGACAATGTGGCCCAAACGGCGTAGTCATATGCATTTCCTTTTGGCTTGTTATTATTGTTTACTTTCTTAAAAGCATGTTGAATGTAGAAATCCCTTATAATATGCATAGAAAGCTCATGGATATAGGATGGTTCTCCCGAGCCTTATCGGTAACTGGTACCAATAGCCTTAACAGGACTTTGGACGTGACAGAAACCAGCTCACAAGTTCCAACATCAACATCTGACTCTAGTCTATTAAGCCTCTATCACTATTAGGCGGTGCCAATAACAGACCCATGGCTACCTCAATAAAAATAAAAAGATATGCAAAACAAACTCTAAAGCATGATGAAAATAATATAATGAATCCTCTAAAGTAGGGGAGGCTCACCAATCTGCTGAACGCTCGAAGGTCTTCAACGATTCATCTGTTGATGACCTCTATCCTGCTTATCTACATTATAATACAATGCAGTCCAAAAGGGGACGTCAGTACTTTGAATGTACTGGTATGTAAAATAGGTGAGTGAAATCGAAATAGGTAGAATAATATAGAAAGAACAATCCACATCAATATAGAAATCAATCAACATGTCAAATTTTCATCTAAAGAAAGAATAAAGAGTAGACACGTGACTCATCAACCAATCAACTCATCAATCAAATTAGACTCATGTAAGAGGAATCGCCTCAAAGGAACTCAACTCATCGCATCTCATCTCAGCTCAAAGGGTCTCATCTCAACTCATCTCATCACGTCTCATCTCATCTCATCTCATCTCAGATTACTCAGTTTAGGAACTTTCTGGGAGTTTCTCTTAACCCACAACAACCACTTATGAGCCAAGGGTTGTATAATAATCCCGTTGATGTTGTCACAACCATCTCGTATTTTCTAGGTAAGGGATGAATATTATCCACAAGGAATCTAAACTCAGCCATCCTCTATAGATTTCAGGGATGTAAACTCAAGAGGGGACCATGAGATGTAATGGTTGAATCCTCACCTATGCTGGGCTGGCATGGGTAATGAGTGCAAGTGGGACTCACTATTACACATTTCGGTGCTCGATACTCCTCCCAAGACTCAATACTCATAAGAATCCTCATCGCATCTCAAGTAGCCTCATTGAGACACTCATCATCTCAATTGCTCTCATGTAGACTCTAATCATCTCAATTAGTCTCATGGAGACTCTCATCATCTAAATTAACTCAAACTCAAGGGTCCTCTATTATTTCAGGGTCTTTAACTCATCTCAATGCACTCAATTCTCCTCTAAGAACTCAAGGACTCAGATTCAATTAGAAGAAGTAGTTTGGACATAACATCAAGAACTCAATTATGAAGACTCATAAGATCATCAAGCTCAAATAACTCAACCTCATACTCACATCAAGATTCCTGTTATCATACTCACATCAAGGCTCTAGACTCCATCCCTAGGTTCATTCATGCGTGCTTTCAAAAGTTAACATATGGTGCTTATATAATATCTAATGAAAAGTATTCAGTTCAAGAAAACAAGTTTATGATGATCATCAACATGTGAAAATATATGTAATAGATACAATTTTCAAGGAAATAATGAAGAAAGTATTTCAAGAAACATGTATGGGGACTCATGGACTCTCAACTCATCTATGACCATCTATGTGGCACATGAGAGAACAATCTCATACTTTTATTTAGCCTTACATGCCTGGGATAAAGCTCCTCAAATCACCCATCAAGAATTCTCCAATCTCACGTTCTTCTTTCTTCTCTCTCTCAAGCCCTAACCTTCAAGTATTGTGAAGAAGGACTTAGAATGGGGTTTTGACCCTATTTACTCCTCAAAATGACATATATGATCCATGGGTTAAGTTTAGAAGAAGTGGGGAAAAGTCTAGTATGCCCCTCAAAAGATTTAAGATTTTTAAACTTGGTGGAATAGGTCAGGATAACAGGTCCGCGACGTGGACCTATCTCGAACCTGTGAATTTCGGAAACTCAATACCGTTGAAAATTGAGGAAATATATAAGTGTGGGTCCATATCATGGAGCTATCACGTACCCTCACTGTTTTGGGTACGTGTTGGGTCCGTGTCGCGGCCCCGTCGCATACCCTTACTATTTCTGGTAAATTTTGTGAAAATTATTTTTCGGCCTAATTGCTCTTAAATCGGGTCGAGACCATTTTCTGACTTGATTTTCTGCGCTAATCCCAAATCCGATCTCAAATTTTCTATCTGAGCTTGGGAAGATGCGCTATGCGCGCATCTCCGTTCTAAGGGTATTTTGGTAATTTTATCGGGTGTTACATCATCTCCCTCTTAGGATCATTTGTCCTCGAATGACGAGTAAGGGTGGATATCCAGGCATGAATAGACTCGAACTCCTCTCAACATTCAATCTATCAATCTATCTTTCAACTCCTCATTTCTATCAACAATCTCCACTCAGACTCAAGAGTAGACAATCAACAAGAACAAACAATCAATTCGATCATGGGTAAGGACTTTACCTTCAACATTCTCATCCAATGGCATGAATAGATGCGAATATTTTTCTTTCATCTCTTCCTCAGATTCCCATGTGGCCTCCTCAACAATTGATTCTTCCACAAGACTTTGACTGAGGCTATCTCCTTGGTTCTCAATCTGCGAATCTGACAATTAAGGATTTGGACCGAAATTTCTTCGTAGGTCAAACTATCCTTTACTCTGATGCTCTCCATAGAGATTACCAAGTTAGGATCTCCCAAGCATTTCTTCAACATCGACACATGAAATGCTGGATGAATACCATCTAACTTGCAAGACAACTCTAATTCATAAGCAACCTTCCTAATCCTCTTCACAATCTGATAGGGTCTAATATAACATGGACTTAATTTGCCCTTCTTCCCAAATCTCATGACACCCTTCATAGGTGACACTTTCAAATATACCTAGTCGTTCACTTCAAACTCCAAACCTCTCCTCCTCACATCAGTGTAGGATTTCTGGCGACTTTGCACAGTCTTCAATTGCTCTCTAATGATCTTAACCTTCTCCATTTCATGATGGACAAGGTCAGGCCTAATCAACTCTGCTTCTCCAACCTCGAACCACCCAATTGATGATCTACATCTCCTCCCATATAAAGCTTCATAGGGAGCCATCTGAATACTTGCACGATAACTATTGTTATATGCAAATTCAATCAACGGTAGGTGCTCATCCCAATTTCCCTTGAAATCAAGAACGCAGGCTCTCAACATATCTTCTAACGTCTGAATTGTACATTCTGCTTTGCCATCAATCTATGGATGAAAAGTTGTACTCAAATTCACCTTCGTACCCAATCTTTTTCGAAACGATCTCCAAAATTGGGAGGTGAATTGAGCTCCTCTATCCGAGTTGATAGACAAGGGAACCCCATGTAACCTTACAATCTCTTGGATGTACATCCTGGCATACTTCTCTGTAGCGTTAATTGTCTTAACCACTAAGAAATAAGATGATTTAGTCATCCTATCCACAATCACCCATATTGAATCATGTTTCTTTCGAGACCTATGTAGACCAGTAATGAAATCCATATTGATCGTCTCCCACTTCCATTCCGAAATCTCAAAATTTTGAGCTAATCCACATAGCTTTTGGTGCTCAACTTTCACTTGTTGACAGTTGGGCACTTGGAAATAAATTCACCAATATCCCGCTTAATTCCACCCCACCAATAGACTTGTCTCAAGTCATGGTACAATTTGGTAGAGCCAGGATGAATGGAATACCTAGTGCTATTAGCTTCAGCCATGATTCTATCTCGTAAACCATCAATATTTGGACGCACAATCTACTTTGGTACCTCAATAGCCCATCTCCCCCTTTGGAGAAAACTCACTTTCTACTTGTGGACAACCTCCTTCAATTGGAGTAGGAAAGGATCTCAGTCTTGCTTTTCTTTCACCTCCGCCACCAAGGATGAAGCAGACCCATTCTGGACATTGACTCCTCCCTCATCATTCTCCTTAAGTTGGACTCCTAATCGAGCTAACCAGTGCAATTCTTTAGCTTGCTCCTTCTTTTCTTCCTCCACATGGGCTATGCTACCCATTGACAACCTGCTAAGAGCATCAGCAACAATGTTAGTTTTACCTATATGGTAGAGAATACTCATGTCATAATCCTTGAGCAACTCTAACCATTTTCTCTATTGCAAGTTGAGCTCTTTCTGACTAAAGACGAACTACAAGCTCTTGTGTTCAGTGAACACATCCACATGCACTCCATACAAGTAGTGGCGCCAGATTTTGAGTGCGAACACCACTGCCGCCAACTCAAGATCATGGGTTGGATAGTTCCTCTTATGAATCTTAAGTTTTCTTGAAGCATAGGTTATCACCTTCCCCCTTTGCATCAAGACACATCCCAATCAAACTCTCAAAGCATCGTAATAGATCACGAAATCTTCTGTTCCATCGAAAAAGGTTAGGACTGGTGTAGTAATCAGTCTAGTATTCAACTCTTGGAAACTTTTCTCACATTCATCGGACTATTGAAACTTGACCTTTTTTTAAGTCAACTTTGTCAATGGTGCGGATAAGGAAGAAAATCCCTCAACAAATCGGCGGTAGTTGCCTGCCAACCCCAAGAAACTCCTTATGTCAATTGGAGAGGTTGTTCTGGACCAATTCTTAACCGTTTCACTCTTTTGAACTCCCTTCGAATACCATTAGCAGAGATAATATGGCCTAGGAAAGCCACAGATTGAAGCCAAAATTCACATTTAGAAAACTTTGCAACAACTCATGGTCCTTAAGGGTTTGAAGGATGATTCTGAGGTGTTTTGCATACTCCTCTTTATCTCTTGAATACACCAAAATATCATTAATAAATACAATCATAAACATATCCAGATATTGTCTGAACACTCTATTCATCAAATACATAAAGGCTGCAGGTGCATTCGTCAACCCAAAGGACATGACCAAGAACTCAAAATGGCCATATCTAGTCCTAAAGGCTGTCTTTGGAATGTCACATTTCCTCACTTTCAACTGAAGGTAACCGGATCGAAGGTCTATCTTTGAGAAACAAGAGGCACCCTGAAGTTGGTCAAAAAGTCATCTATCCTTGGGAGACGATACTTGGTCTTTATGTTGACCTTATTCACTTTCTATAGTCAATACATATTCTGAGAGATCCATCTTTATTTCGCACAAATAGGACAAGAGCACCCCACAGAGAAAACTCGGCCTTATGAAGCCCTTCTCTAACAAATCTTTCAACTGCTCCTTCAATTCCTTAAGTTCAGCGGGGGCTATCCTATAAGGTGGAATTGAGATAGACTGGGTTTCAAGAAGATCATCAATCCTGAAATCAATCTCCCTATACAAGGAAAATCCTCAGGAAACACTTCTGGAAACTCATTCTTTATCAAAATTGACTCGAGAGTTGGGGGCTCGGCATCATCAGATTTAACCCTCATGGGGTGGTAAATACACCCCTCAGCAATCATCTTTTTGGCTCTAAGGTATGAGATAAACTTTCCTTTAGGTGCTATGGAATAACCCTTCTACTCTAGAACCGGTTCATTTGGAAATTGAAACTTAACGGTTCGGGCTCTACAATCAATGGAGGCATAACAGGCGTGGAGCCAATCAATGTAGAGGATCAAGTCAAAATCTATCATATCTAGCTCAATTAGATAAATGATAGTATCCCTATGATGGATGGACACTACGGAAGCTTTACAGAGTCTCTCAGCTCGAATAGACTCACCCACGGGAGTAGAAACATCAAAAGATTCAAGAAGACTCTCAGGGGTTCTATAAAATCTACTGGCCACATAAGGAGTTACAAAAGATAATATGGCACCAGGATCCATCAACACATAACAATCAATAGAAAAGACTCGAATCATACACATCACAACATCTGGGGAGTTCTCCTGATCATGTTGACAGCCTATGGCATACAATCAGTTTGTAGCTCCGCTTGTGCCTAAAGTGGTACCTATCTGATTCCCCTTAGCTGGTGGGGCTGGTACAAAACATTGAGCCCAGTCAGCTCACTTTCGAAAGTTTCTCTGATAATTGCCTACTTAACCACACCAGAAGCACGCATCAGTCCCCTCACGACACCTAACCAAGTGTAGCTTATCGCATGTACCACATAGTGGCTTTCCTCGTGAACCTTGAGCTACACTAGCTTAGGACTGAGATCCACGGGCTCCAATATTCTGAGACTTTTGATCATTTTTGACTCTAGGTGTAGGTGCACTTTGTCATGTTGCCTCTCCTCATCAGCTTGTTGCACAAAGGTCATCAATCTCCCAATATCCATATCATCCGCGAGCATTGCTCCCCTCCCATCCTCTTTGGCCCTGTATTTAACCATCGACATACATCCCCATCCTACCCCTCATATCAGTAACCATGTCCGGAGCATAGCGAGACAGCTGTGTGAACTTCAGCCCATATTCCTGTATAGTCATAGAACCCTATTTCATGTTTAAGAACTCTCTTACCTTCACCTCTGTCCTCTACCTTAGGAAGAAATGTCCTAAGAAAGCTTCCTCAAACAAAGCCCAAGTCATCACTGGGGCATTCTCTCCTCTACCCTTCTTCCACCGGTCATACCATAGTCTACCCACCACTTTAGTTGATAAGCAGTCAGGTCCAATCTGTCAGCATCGGCCACATGCATCACTTGGAACACTTTCTGAAGCTCCTCCACATAGTTCTCAGGATCCTCAGTAGATGCAAACCTTGTGAACTCAGGCGGATTCATCCTCAAGAATTCCTGGACTCTAGAAGTGTCATGGGCATCTTGTCGGGCCGCTCCTGGTCTCGCAGCAGGTGCTGTGATAGCCTGGGATAGAGTTTAGATAGCGTGGCAAAGCTCAACATTGGAGACCTCATCTTGCGGGGGCTGCGCAATAGGGACAGCTTGACCCATAGACACCTCATGTCCTTGAGGCTCAGGTGGATTGACACTCTATCTGGCTGGACGCCCTCTGCCTCTGATGGCTCTTCTGGGAGGCATGATCATAATTTTGCAATTAGCAAAATGTGAATCAGAATAGAACTTTCATAGAGTATAACTCTATAACACGATTTAGAACATGAATGAAGGGAAAAAATTCCTAATGTCCTATAGCCTCCTGTTTATCAAGTATGGTCGACAACACACCTATAAACAAGACTCTATTAGATACGACTTTATAGACTCCCTAGGACACCTAAACTCGTGCTCTGATACAAAGTTTATCACGCCCCGGGAGGGGACCCATGATGTGACCGACACCTAGATACGATTGCTAGTCCCCAAGCGAACCACTTGACCTCATCACATTCGTCCATTCACACATTCTACAAATCAGCGAAAGACATAAGGAATAAATGGGCACAACTAATCATCTAGTCTCAAATAATAATATAATGAAAGGATAGTAGAAAGAAACCAACTTACAAGTTAACATCAACATTTGACTATAGTCTCTGAAGCCTCTATCACTATTAGGTGGTGCCAATGACAGACCCATGGCTACCTCAATCAAAATAAAAAGATAAGAAAAACTAACTATAGCATGATGAAAATAATGGAATGAATCCTTTGAAGTAGGGGAGGCTCACGAATCTGCTGAATGCTCGAAAGTCCTCAACGATTTGCCTGTTGTTGACCTCTATCCTTCATATCTACATCATCATACGATGCAGTCCAAAAGGGGACTTTAGTACTTGGAATGTATTAGTATGTAAAATAGTTGAGTGAAACCGAAACAGATAGAATAATATAGAAACAATAATCCACATCAATATAGAAATCAATCAACATGTCAAATGTCTACTAAAAGAAAGAATAAAGAGCAGACAAGTGACTCATCAACCAATCAACTTATCAATCAAATCAGACTCATCTTAGAGGGATTCATCTAAAAGGAACTCAACTCATCTCATCTCATCTCGACTCAGAGGGTCTCATCTCAACTCATCTCAACTCATCTCATCTCGTCTCATCTCATCTCATCTCATCTCAGATTACTCAATTTAGGAACTTTCTGGGAGTTTCTCTTAACCGGCAACAACCACTTATGAGCCACGAGTTGTACAATAATCACGCTAATGTTGCCACAGCCATCTTGTACTTGCCAGGTAAGGAACGAATATGATCCACAAGGAATCTAAACTCAGTCATCCTCTATTGATTTCAGGGATGTAAACTCAAGAGGGGACCATGAGATATAATGGTTCAATCCTCTCCTACGCTGGGCCAGTATAGGTAATAAGTGCAAGTGGGAATCACTCTTACACATTTTGGTGCTCGATACTCCTCCCAAGACTCAATGCTCATAAGACTCCTCGTCGCCATCTCAAGTAGCCTCATGGAGGCACTCATTCATCTCAGTTGGTCTCATGGAGATTCTCACCATCATAATTAGTCTCATGGAGACTCTCATCATCTCAATTAACTCAAACTCAAGGGTCCTTTATTATTTTAGGGACTTTAACTTATCTCAATGCACTCAATTTTCCTCTAAGAACTCAAGGACTCAGATCATTAATTAGAAAAAGTCATTTGGACATAACATCAAGAACTCAATTATGAAAACTCATGGGATCATCAAGCTCAAATAAGTCAACCTCATACTCACATTAAGATTCTCATCATCATACTGTCACACTCATTAAAATTACCAAAATACCCCTAGAATGAAGACATGGGCGCAACGCATCTTCCCAGGCTCGGATGAAAAATTCGAGACCAAAATTTTGATCAGCGTGAAAAATCGAGTCAGAAAATGGTCTTGACCCTATTTAAGAGCAACTAGGTAAAAATTTTATTTTCACAAAAATTTACCAAAACAGTAAGGGTACGCGACAGGGCCGTGACGTGGACCTATCGCAGACCCAAAACAGTGAGGGTACGTGACAGCCCCGCAATGCGATCCCAATGCTAACCCACACTTATACGTTTTCTCAATTTTTTGATGGGATTAATTTTCGAAATAAACATATGCGCGACAGGTCCACATCGTAGACCTGTCATCCCGACTGTTTCACCAAATATAAAAATTTTAATCTTTTGAGGAGCATTCCAAGCTTTTTTCCACCTTCTTTTAAACCTAAACCACGACCCATCTAGGTCATTTTGATGAGTAAATACAGTCAAAAATCCCTTTCTAAGTCCTTCTTGATTATACTTAAAACATAGGGCTTGAGAGAGACATAAGAAGAACGTAAGGTTGGAGAATTCTTAACAGGTGATTTGGAAAGCTTTGATCCCAAGTATGTAAGGCTGAATGAAACCATGAGATTGTTTTCTCATGTGCCCGATAGATAGTCTTAGGTGGTTGATTGAAGGTTCTTGAGTCTGTATGCATGATTTTATTAATTATATTCTTGAAAACTATATTAAATGTACGTACTTTTCACATGTTGATGATCATCATAAACTTGTTCTTGAATTGAATACTTTCTTGAGATATTGCATAAAATCCCTTTATGTTAATGGTTAAAAGCATGTATGAAAGAAGGTAGGGATTGAGTCTAGAGCTTTGATTGAGAATGTTGATAGAGATTGTGATTGTAATGTGAGAATGATGATGAGTTGATAGAACCTGATGGCCTATTGAGTCTCCATAAATAAACTCTAACGATTTGTCTATTTGATTGTTCCGTAATGACTATTCTAAGCCTTGAGCTATTGATTGAGATGTTGATTGATGAGATTATTAGAGTCTCTATGAGA
>JAPFFP010047895.1:0-10121 GCA_026153255.1 Solanum medicagineum
ATCCATGAACAGGATCTATACATCTCGATCGGAAAAGAATCAAGAGAAAAAGAAAGAATCGGAATTGATCGATAGATGAGAACTTGGTAGAAAAGTTTAAGTTTCAAGAGCGAAAAGTATTGTTTCGAAAAATTCAAGTGTGATTACAAGCCATTGAGTTTTCACTGGACAATAAATTTGAGGTACCGCTATTTATTTGTTGTGAGTCATTTTATTCTGGGAGGATATATTCCATAACCTCGGGTACTTGAGGGGAATAATTTCCTTAAGGAAACTCTGTGAATTTAGCAGACTAGACTTTTCTCTCCTTTCGTCTACTCTAATATTTTTGAAATTGATTTAACTTCATATTGAATATTACATTAATTATATGAAATTGGTGTGAAGTTATTTCATTGGCAAAGTTAACAATTGTACTACACAATTATCTTTATTACTTGTAGTAACAACATTGTCTTGCACCCTCGACATCCTAAATCCAACCCAAGTTCACTTAAAATGCGTTGACCATGTAAGAGTGACATTCATGCCAAAGAATAGGATGATTAAAAGTTATTAAGGGCATGGAAATTGAACAAATTCCAACATGTACGAAAAGACGATCATGGAATTAGAAAGTCAAACTCACATATGCAGCATACAACTCTATCTTATTCTCTGACATGATGTTCCTCAGCAGCTTCTCACCACTTACTGCTTTTGTTTTATCCATAGGGTACTTGCCATTTTCATCTGGTTTTGGCTGCAATAACAATATACTTTTTGATTAGGAAACGGAAAACAAACAAATTGAAACCGATACTAAGACTTTTTCTGTTTTTCGTACCCCAATGAACTCTAGTTCAATTTCAGGTTTTGTTGTGGCGCAAGATATCGAAGTTGGTACTCTTTTCACGGCTTTATTGTGGCTTTTGGTGAACTCGAATGTTATACAAGCGGCCAGGCTCCTTGCAGACATTATCTACCCAATATTAACACCTGCTCTCATCGGCTCCTTCACATATTTCCCTTTACTGGGCTGGGGCCCTCTAAAATTTCACTTGTGGCTGCCAAGTTTCTCAAATTTTACTTTGGACTTCTTCGAATTCTGAAATATCCTAAACTCATTTTCAATGGTGTACAAACCACATAGTTTCTGCAATCAAGTTATTGAAAGATTAAATCCTGGAGGGAGGCAGCGGCAGCCCCCAAATTTGAGGACTCATTTTTTTTTTAAGCAATAATAAAATTATCATAAATATTTAAAAAAAATAAATAAAATAACACTTATATTGATTATTTAGTTTAATACAAGAAGATTTAATTTTTTTAGTTAAATTTTAAATTTTGCATCGAATCGAAATCAGATAAGCAAATTGAAACGGAGGAAGTACTATTTATTTAAAAAAATAAAAGATTTTTATATAAAAACAAAAGCATAACTTTGCATTTCAAAATAATCTTTTTAAGAAATATATTATTGATCTTATGTAGTTTTGAAGATTTAACAAACCATGGGAACAAATAAGGGACTTGATCCCATGTGTGTTGTGAACCTGAAAGCGACATCCGACAAACAGTACACTGACAATTATGTTATCTGTTGGTGCGCGTCTCGCTGCTCTACAACACTTATCTAGCCAATGAAATTCCTCTAAATACTGCTAATGTTTGGTATATATATCCAATTTTTTGTGAGATGAAAGCTTGAAGCTAAGGTTTCTACACACATTGAGTGAGTGTTCTTGGTAAGGCTTTAGAGTAGTACACATAGCAAAATTTGAGTTGTTTTTACTTTATGCACTTAATTCATTGTTCTTGTTGAGTGCTTGCATCATGTAAGTCGATTCCTAGTCTATAAAGGGATCCGATAATCAGCAAACCTTTGCTCTTCATCGCTGACTTCATAGCTAGAGTTAGATATGGGGAGTCCTTGAAGTCTAAGTTGGCTAGAGTTAGTCAATTTAGTGAGTAGTGGAGTAGCTACTTTGTTGTTTGAACCTGTGGTAGAGTTATCACAGTGAAGGGGAAGGGATTTAGAGTTAAATTCCTTGATTGCAAGAGTTTATAATCGAAAACTTTACTCTTTTGATGATAATTGAGTTGGGTAGAAATCGTGTGAGTACAGGTTGTGGTTCTCTCCCCCCTTGAGCAAGGGGATTTCCACGTAAAATAGCTTGTGTGATATTACTTTGTTGCTTTACTGTTTTTGTTGTTTTTATTAACGGCTATTTTGACGAGGCACTTGGTCCCCAGACACTTGGTAGACACATGCATTCCATCAATTGTATCTGAGCAAGGACTCTCTAAAAGGTTAACACGTGAAAAGGATCCTAAAGAAGAAATGGCAGCTCCACTGAATCTAGAAGAGGGTCAGTCATCTACTAGACCTCTTCACTTTAATGGGCAATTTTATAGTTGGTGGAAGACTTGTATGCACGACTTTCTCATGGCTGAACACAGTGAACTATGAGACATTGTGCATGATGGTCCTCGTGTTCCCACTCTAGAGGTGAAGGATGGAGAAATCATTCAAATAGTTTCTAATACTAGACAACAATACTCTGATGAGGACATGAAGAAGATTGAAAAGAATTAGAAAGCAAAGAAATTGTTGGTCTATGAAATTGGGGCTGAAGAATACAACTGGATCTCTACTTGTGAGTCTACAAAGGAGATTTGGGATTGCTTGCATACAACTTATGAAGGTACAGAGCAAGTGAAGCAGTCTAAGGTGGATATGCTCACTACTTAATATGAAAATTTTATCATGAAAGAAGGAGAACCCATTCATGATATGTATACCAAGTTCTCATCCATTATCAATGAACTTCGATGCTTAGGTGAAGCTTATCACCCAAGAAAGCAAGTCAGGAGGATCCTAAGAATTCTTCCTAAGTCATGGGCTAACAAGGTTGATGCGATTATTGAGGCCAAGGACTTGAAGGTGCTGACAATGGATGCCTTGATTGGTAATCTACAAACTCATGAGTTGAATAGAGAAATGATGTTGCTAAGAAGGACAAGCCATTGGCTCTGAAGGTGCCACAAGGTGAAGAATCCGAAGAAGATGAAGATCTGATGGCATACCTCACAAGAAAGTTTTAAAAAATTGTGAGGAGACATGAAGGTTCAAGAAGAAGGGGAATTCTAGTAGAGCTGTTACTTCTTATGATTTGTGTCACAAGTGTGGAAAACCAGGAAATTTTATCAAAGATTGTCCAATTAACAAGATGGAGTATAAATATTTTTTCAAGGCTAGAAGCAACAAAGACAAATCAAGGGAAAAAAGTCCCTGACAAGAAAAGTAGGAAGGCTACAGTAGACTATGTTGTGAAGAAGGCTCTTGCTATTTGGGGAAATTCCTCAAGTGAGTCAGAAGATTCTGAGCACCTAGAGAATGTTTCCTTGATGGCAATGAAGGAAGATGATGAGATTTGTTTGCATTCATGGTAAAGTCTGAAGATGATGATGAACTTGAGGAAGAGGTAATCCTATAGAATTTTATGCAAAATCTACACATCTTTTCTATAAGAAGTTAAGGAAGTTAGCTGCTATTCTTATTGATTTGATTACTAAGCTAACTACTAAAAAGGATGTGTTGAATAATCAGTTAGATCTTGTTCAAGATAAAAACATTGTTTTAGTTTCTCAGTTATCTGAAGTGGAGAAACATGTTTTAGATATGGAATTAGAAAATGTAACTCTTTGTGAAAAGTTGAATGAAGAAATGAAGGTTATCAAAAGAGGAAAGAAAAAGCTAGTAACTTGCATCTTGAGTTTGAAGCTAGATTGAATAATATTGAAACAAAACTGGCTATGGCACAAGAAAGGAATACTCAGTCAGAAAGGGACCTAGTCGGAGTCAAAGAAGAGTTTATCAAATGTCACGACCCAAGCATATGACATAACCATAACAAAGTGAATGAGATCCCCGAAGGAACCTCAAGCAAACCCTTAGCGTTTATATAAGAATCAAAGGTAAACCAAAGAAGATACATGAGCAGAAGCATATACATAGACTGAATCATAGCATGAGTCATAGAATAGAAGAGAACATAAGATAGAGTATAAAGTTTGAAACTGAAATACATGCATGTGTCTAAAACATGCCTCTAGACTTAACATAAGATGGGGGCTCAAACAGAACCCTGCTCAGCCAGAACATAAATAAAGACTATCTCAAATACATAAAAGAAACATGAGAAATGAAGTAATAGCTTTTTCCTCGAAGCTGGAGGACTCATCCAATCAGAATTGTGGTAATATCGGAATTTAGCCATAAGTATGATCAAAAGTATAACCTGTTCATGCAGTGTGGTATAATGCAGGCATAGAGTATGTGCTAGTATATCTGAATGTACTAAGTATGCAAGTATGAAATGTCATGAAGTCTAATAAACATGCATTAGACATGCTTGATGAATAAGGGCATATATATTGAAATGAAGTATATAGGAAAGGACAATATTAACAAGATTCCATAAGATACCATAGTGCCTGGATGCTTTAGTACATGAGACTATGTGGAGAGGACCGTAGCCAACACAAGGTGCAACATAACCTCACATAATGAGTAGCATAACCTCCCCTAGGGAGTCCAAGAGTAACCAATATAACCTCACGCATTGTGGGTAGTAACATAGAAATCATTTTCATAAACCACAATGTGTTTAGCAAAACATTGTCGTAATCCCACTTGGTAGGTTGTAATACATCATCCTTAATCTCATGGGTTGTAGGTCTTCATACATGGGATACATAGTATATGTACATGCTTAGGATCATAAACCATTTCAAATTATAATTTATTCATACTTGGGCTTGAAAGCCAAATCATAGTATAAAACATACTTACATGCATAGGAATAGCTCTTTTATACTTGTACATGTTAGTGTAAACACACCCATAAGTGCTTAAAGCCTTTTCATAGTCATCATAGGATTCATAATCAAGTCATAATCAATTCTGTAAAGATATCACAATCATTTCCAAAATTGGTAGCAAATTGCATAGGAAAACTTCATGAAAAATTATATTCATGCATGCATATGACATAAAGAATGAGGGAGTAGGATGGGTACTTGAAATTTATACTTAAAACATGAAATTAAGATAGAATCATGCAATAAGTAAGAAGAAATCAACATTTAAATCATAATTGTAATCACCTATGCATGGATTTTTAGTATATAGGGACATGCAAGCTCAAATCTCATGAAAATCTTATAAACCAATAGAATAAGAAGTAATTGATGCTTATTTTATCATCTAAGAATAAACCATAATATAATTTTAGCAATTCAAAACTAAATCATGAAAATCACCCTTCAAGTTCACTTAAAGTGCATGAAAATTTAAAAATAAAGTTTGGGCTTCATGATTGAAATGGAATCATGAATGAAACCACACCTACCTTGCTTGAATGAAGGATTTTAAGGTGACTTAAGCTTGATCTTGGAAGCCCACAAGAACCCTATCTTGAATCCCTTGAAGGAGTGACTTGGAGAGAATTTCTTAGGAGTAGATGAAATAAGCTAAGCGTAAAGCTTGAATGAGATGTTAGAATTAGTATAGGATTGTTTAGGAGTGTAAAGGAGAGAATAAAGATCTTAAAAAGTCCTGGGAATGGGCCAAGTTATGAAAAAGACCTTAATGAAAAAGGACTTAAAAGTTGAACTAGAAAGTACCACGGATGGCTTAACTAGCTATGAACCTTTTCACGGTCCATGAAGCATCCCCTGAAAATGACACTGCCCTGATAGGCTTTATAAAAATAAACATAACTTCTTGTTTCGAACTTGGAATTGAGTGAAATTAGATGCACTAGAAAGTTAATTCAAAGAGCTTTAATTTGATAGGTCCTGAGCTACCTAATTATTTTTTTTCAAGGAGATATGCTCATTTGAAGTTGATCTTGGATGAATCAAATTTGAAAAAAATTGAACTCCACTTTTAGGGAAGGTCTCATGGTCCGTGAAACACTTCACTAGCAGTGAAACTATCAGTGAAATTGACCCAAGTTATGAAATAAGGTCGTCCATGTCCTATGGTCCATTCATGGACCACACCACGGACACTGGTTAGGTTCAGGAACCATGGTAGTGCTCATGGTGGCACACTTGGGCATGGTAGCCTCCAGGAAACCGGAAAAAATGGTTAAGGCCACTTTCACAGTGGATTCATGGTAAATGAGGAGTTTCATGAACTGTGAAACCTTCCCTAAAAGGGTGCCTTGGCTAAAAACTCCTTAAAACTATTTTTATTTCCTGTTTAAGGCCTTCCAAAGCCTGGGTCCTTACAACAAATCACTCAAATGGACTAGTTCTTCTAAAATGATAGAAACTCTGACTTATCAAGGAGACAATAGTAAGAAAGGTATGAGGTTTGTGAAGACGGGTCTATCTCATACCTCTCATAGAAAAAATATTAGTGTGTCAAATATGTTGTTGTGTACTCACTATGGAAGATATAACCATCTGACAATTAACTGTTCTGCAGTAAAAAGTAATCCTGAAGAACATTTGGTAGGTTATTTTGAACAACAAAAAAAGAAGAACGGGACCTAGTCCTAGGGTGAATTCTCAGAATAATTCTAAGCTAAAGAAAGTGTTGCTACCTCCCTGGACAAGAAAAGTGTTAATTAACCTCTGATGTGCTTATTGGGAACTCAGATTGTAATGTGTTCCTAAGTCTATTAAGTGATCTCTTGCAGGTAAGTCAAGGAAGCAGCAGACAATGCTAGTATGAATTGTGGCTGCTCAAAGCATATGACTGGAAAGGTTGAAATCTTTCTTTCACTCATAGCACTTCAAGGTGGAGGTGTTTCTTTTGTAAATGGCAAAAAGGTTTACATTCTTGGTATAGGAAGAATAGGAAAGTCATTAGAACACAATAGAAAATGTCTATTATGTGAATGAACTAAAGTTCAATCTCTTGAGAGTATTTCAAATGTGGGACAAGGGAAATGATGTGAAATTTCACTTAAAAAGTTGTATTGTCACCAATATGGCTTCAAAAGAAGTAATTCTTGTCGTAAAAGGGTGAAGAACATGCATGTGGCTGATTTGATTCTCTACGGGGAGAAGACCTTACATGTCTTAGCGATCAAAGTGAGAATGTAGAACTTTGACACAAAAGACTTGGTCATGTTAGTTCTTCATCGTTGAACAAAGTTTCTACAAGGGACCTGGTCCATGGGCTACTTAAACGACCCCAAAAAGTTTCCGAAAATGTGCCTTGAAACTGCCCAAAATCGTAATTCTCATATATCTCAAAATCCGTGCATGATCAAGGGAAAAATTGAGTGGGTAATGGGTCTAACCCTGATTTAGGAGCAACCGTATCAAAGTTTGAAATTCCAAAAATGCAAATTCCAGAGAGCTCACCGCGCCCCTGGCGCGACGCGGCCAGGCCGCAGAGATGTGTATTTTTGTTGCCAGTTTTCTTGTTCGATCCAAGGCTTTTGGGTATTCGGCCTAAGTCTTCCCATACATAAAAAAAATGCTTATACTTAGCCATATTTCACCTTCATATCATACAAGACATTCCCCAATACTCTCTCAAACACTTAGACAAATATTTCACCTAAAATCAAGGGTCCCAAACTCATTCCGGATCTTAAGGAATTCACTCAAGCTTCAAGTTCTCAATCAAACCTTCATCAAGAAGTTCTCCAAAGTTGAGGTATGTGGATTTCAACTATTGGGTCCTTTCACCCATGGTGCCCAAGCTTTCTTTTTACATAAATTATATGTTTCTAAGTTGATTTACTTATGAGTCTTCTTATTATAAATTTGACTATGAACTATGTTAGGGTTTCATTAAAGTGTGATTGTTTAGACATGTTTTTTGAGCTATGAATCTAAGATCTACGATGAGTTTTGATGAGGGGTTTCAATATATCTTGTGAGGTTGTATTACAAAGTGTTGGTGGGTTGATTTACTTCAAGTTTTCTCGCATGATTTCACTCTTGAATTGTATGATTTTACACTAGTAATACACACCCACTAAGTGTTTGATAAAATGTCCGGTTTAGGGTTGCAACGTTATTAAGCAAAACCAGAACATAATGAGATACCTGACAATCCAACTATGACAAGCTAAAGAGCATCAACTGTCCATAATCGTTGGTATAGTCATATGCTACTCAAGTAGTGCAAATGCCCTAAGTGGAAAGAAGTCTCTCATACGCACTCAAAAAACATTTAGAATTCCGGGACTGAGGGTGCATTCTCACTCTCACAATTGAAATTCATGCATACTGACTAACACCATAGGCTTGCCTCTGTACTCAACTTTTGGCTTGGTGATAAAGTGGATTTGGATCACTTCAGGACTCATGGGCTTGTAACATAGGTTCAGGGGGCTTTGGTATGACATTTTGGGCAAGTCGTGACTAAAATCTATCCTTGAAAAATGTTTACCAACACCTTTTGCTTTCATAATCCAATCCTTTTGAGTAAATTCACCCTTATTTCTCCTGTTTTGAACTTTTCTCGAGTGTTTTCTTTCTATTCTCAACTCTGCCTTATTTCTAAACTCAATTCTTGCTACTTTTTCTCAATTCAAGGCATTTATCTTTTCTTTTTCTTCACTCGGCTTATTGATTTTTCATTTCTTTCTTTGTTCCCCAACTAACCACCTTATTGTCATTACTTTACTACAATAAGGACCACCCTCAACTTAGGCTTTTAGCCTGAGATAAAGTACACAATATCTATTCCTCAAACCAGGGCCACAACTTGTAGCCACCCTCAACATAGGCTTTTAGCCTCAATTAAGGTTCACATGACCAAGGATAGTCCAAGGCCAACATCAAGGTATTTCATCAAACAAGGTTAAGCTAGCAAGATGTCAAGAAAGAATGAGTACATGAGAAGCTCAAAAATTTGGACCAAGGGATTCACTCACTCCTTTGGTGCGTCAGTTAGCCCAAAAGTGGGTTCACTCAAAGAACAAAGGCCTAAGCTCCTTTCCACATCCACCACATCACCAAACCAATCTTAGAGTACTAAGGTAAGTTCTGAGTCCATACAAACTGCATGAATGTAGCAAAATAATCTCACAACACACATGGCATTATATCCACAATCAAGTATAGTCTCATAGGTCATGCATTCAGCCTCAACTTACCTTCACAATATCAACACAAACATTGCCATATACTCAAAATGTATGAATGCATCAACAACCACAATCTAAAAAATTTTGAGGGTTCCCAATTTTTCATCAAAACTTTAAAACACATCTAAAGACTATGTATATGCCAAGAGATAACTCTACTATAAATTTACTCATTGTCTACACTACCTAAACATGCCGGTTCAACAAAAAAGTAAACATCCACAAGGTAAAAGAATCACGACAAGAAAACCTTGGGATCAAAAATAGGGATGTTATCGACTCGAGGTTACTCAGACTTCACCTTAATCCATAACTTGCCATACCCCACCAAAATAGGATCCTTTGTCCTTAAAGTAAAAACACATAGAATATGAAAATAGGCAAACATAACACACACACACATACGCGCGCGCGCACACACACATATATATACACATACACGCATTAAAACCAACAATTAAAAACTAACATCCAAAATCAAAGAAACAAAACATCATTCAACACAAACATTCATAACCAACATAATGAGAAAAATTTACTTAATAAAATGACAAAATATCCATTACGACAAATTTAAGAACTGGGGTCAAAAGAATTCAAACATCATGATGCATCAAGCACCGGTCTCTGGCTGATCTGTGAGGTCCTGGGGCACCATCTCCTCCACAGTAGTACCAGAACTACCCATTCTATGTGGGGTTTTTTGGTTGCTTAGGGTTGAGGGAAATGAAGAATTGGGGTCAAATTTTATTTTGACCCTATTTAAAAGAAATCGGGTCAGATATTACAAAGTTGCAGGTCAAGGTTACGAGAATCCTGTTGACACCCAATTTTTACCCTCCACGGTGTCAATCTAGTCATCGAGCTTTACTGTATTTTTAACAATTTTTAAACATTAACAAATAAACAAAATAAAATAAAATAAAATAAAAAGATAATATAAAAGTAATATTTTAAAAATAAAAATAATAATAATAATAATAATAATAATAAAAAAAAAATTAATTAATGCGG
>JAPFFP010047896.1:0-32507 GCA_026153255.1 Solanum medicagineum
ACAACACCTTTAAACATAGGATGGAGCGAAGGGTCAAGACACTTTCCAGGCTCACCCTCAAAATATCAAATGTTCAACATAAAAAAGTTTTAGGAATAGCAAGATAAAGAAGATAGTGTCCTCGAACTTGAGGGCTCACCAAATCTTATCTTTGTAGAATCTTACTAGCCATGTGAAGGATGATTAAGAGGAGCTCTGGTCCTTACATGGTGATATCATGTACTCATAAAGTATGTGTTAATACATTTGAATGTACTAAGTATGTAGGATGCAATGCAACAAGACATAAGCCAATATAGTCCAAAATGCATAATCCTAGTCAATACATAGCATAATTTCAATATGGCATGTATGACCATTGCTTGAAATAAAACATGCTTATAAATCATTTGACTTGCATAGAACATAATACATATGTTGGAAGAGACTTCAACTGACAAAAAATAAGACCAAGCGAGCTACAACTTGGAATCCCGATGATTATCCCTCATCGTTAAAGAGGTGGTCTACTTGCCAAGGTAAACACCTTGCGGGAGCCTGTCTCGTTACGGAGAAGTAATCCCTCTTACGGGAACCTATACCATTTTGGGGTGGTTTTTATTAAGAAGTGCACTAAATGGATCCACTAGTAAAGTAAGAGTAAAGTATACTCCTATATTGGCACATAGTTTGAGAAAAGAGAGAAAACCCTCCATCCATTGGTGCAAAGCTAATCTCACAGAATAATTGAAATAATCACACTTTAGCAACTTGTAAGAAACATGAAAACACGACATGAGTAGCTTTAAAACATCTTTGACTTCTAATGGTGAGCCTAACTTTAAAACATATGAATAGATCATCATAAAATAGTACCCTTGCATTAACATCAAAAGGCTCATAAGAGGTAAAATCTTTGAAAAAAAGCTTAATCTAGAATTTACAACATCATAGAAATTTTCATAAATTCAATACATCTTTTGAAAGCGCAAAATCATCATAAAGTCACTTGACTCATAAATCATGCAATAGATCTTTAATAACTTTAAGAATCCTTGAGAAGACATTTTATCAAACACTTGGTAGGTCCATAATGATAGTTCAAAATCATGCAATTCAAGAGTGAAATAATATGAGAAAACTCAATGTAAATCAACCCACCAACACATAGTAAAACCTTCATGTAAGATACCTTAAAATCCATCATCAAATCTCATAGTAGATCATAGTTTCATAGCTCAAAACATGCATAGTTTCAATAGACAAAACTCATTCATAGTACAAGCTTGAAATAGAAATTCATGCATAATAAATCAACATTTCATAAAACTCTAACATAAAGATTGGGCTCCATGGGTGAGACCCAATGGATAAAATCGACATACCTCAAACTTGGATTTTATTGATGTAGACTTGAAGGAGACTTGAAGCTTGAATGGAGTTGTTGAGATCTGGAATTAAGCTTAGGATACTTGAATTTGGATGAAATATTTGGTTAAGTCTTGAAGAGGGTTTTAAGAGTATCTTGAGTGATATAAAGTTGAAAAATGGCTAAGTATAAGTGATTTTACGCATAAATGGGCATAGGGACATGACCCCAATGCCTTAGGTCAAAACAGGAAAAATAAGAAAGTCATAACACTGCTCTGTGATAGGTCCGCATCGCGGACAGCTTTTGTTTCCAAAAATTTTGTGAAAATTAATTTTCGCTACAAGTCTTCTAAAATCCTGGTTATACCTATTTATCACTCAATTATTCCTCCTAATTAAGAATATAAAGTTAGATTTTTGTTATCATGCATGGAATTTGAGACATATAAAAATTACGATTATTGGTATTTTCGAAGCACATTTTGGGGCCTTTTTGGGGTGTTTCACCCACATAGTGGGTAACTTGTCCTAGTTGGATCCACTAGTAAAAGCCCATATAGGAATATATATAAACCTATGGTGGCACATAGTTAAGAGACCGATAATTTATATAAGGACCCTTTGGGTCGTGCCCCTATCTTAAGCCTCTTTTCGGTACTAGGTCTAGTCCCATGAAATACTTTGAAATAATCATAAGCTTAATCATAATTTACATAACTTATAAATAAAAATGATTACATGACATGAGTAGCTCATTCATATACTTGACCCTTACACATGGCATATACCTTGTTCTAGAGGGTGAAAACATGGCATAAGCTGGACCCCTTCTAGTAGACATTTCATTACACATGAGGGTAGAGATTATAATATGTATGACCCCTTCTAGTGAGTTTCAGTCATTACATGAGGGTAAAATATTTAACATTCTTGATCCCTTTATGTAGACATTATTCACAACAGGGTAAAATATATAATAAGGGCTCAATATTTAATTTGAAAATCATGAAAACTTTTCATGAGTTTAATATATGCTTGGGAGCCCATAATTTATCATAACATGCTTGTCTTGTAATTCATGGAATAATCTTTCATCAACATAAAAATCCTTGTTAAGTAAATTTAGTCAAACGTGGTGGGTATATGCACAAGTACTTAAATCATGCATTTCAAGAGTATAAGTCAAGAGAGGAGTAAAATCAATTCATTTTGAAGTTATTCAATTCAACCCACCAATATTGTAGTAAAACCTTTATCATTTTGAAATCATATTTCAAGACACATAGGGAAAAATAATTAGTTTGAATCATTCTTAATCAACCCATCATAATCATATACATGATTTTCCAAAATCATGGATATGGGAACATAAAACTCATCTTGTCAAGAAAACCCTTATTAAGACTCCCTCAATAGTCATCTAACCTAAATTCCTCATGATATTTTACTAAATGTAAACCATCATAGAATGCATAATAGTAATGCATTTCATAAAATACCCATAAAGATTCATAAACTTCATGTAGTCGGAGAAGAGAAATGGTTGTACTTGTGGGAAGGAAGGTTCCCACAATCAAATACACATACCTTGGTGTGATTTTGGTGGAGAAAACCCGATTTGTAGAGGAAGAACCTAAAACCCTAGCTTTCTCTCAGATTTGAATGCCTTGAGAGAGCTTGAGAGAGTTTTGAGACTTAGAGTATTTTTGGAATGAGGAGGAATTGGGTGGATTAGGGTTGTATGTGTTGATACAGGTCATAGTAGGGGCCAAAACAACATTGCATTGGGCTTAGGGTGTGAGGAAAGGGATAAAATACCCTTGTTAAAACTGACCGTAGAGATTCCACAAAAGCCCGTTTATAGGTCATAATTTATTCCATGACCCATAGAGTGGGTCGTAGAAACAAACATCTAGATAGTGCTTCATTAAAACGGGCATAACTTTTTCGTTTGAATTCCAAATGAGGTGAAACCAGTTGCATTGGAAAGGTAATTCAAAGAGCTTTCATTTGGTATGATTCATCTTCTAATTCATTGTGTTCTTAGATGTATAAGGATTTTAATTTGACACATATACAAACTCATGAGAAAACTTAGACAATTGGAATTGTTTGCACTTGACTTGATGAAAGAGGGGCTTGGAATTGCATGAGGGGTCTTGGAGGGGCTAGATAAAGCTGGTACAGAAATAGGAAAAGTGGGAAATTCCCCTATAAAAGTCACTGGGCATGACTTATGAGACCCTTTTATGGGTCGTGGTCCATTCTATGGGCCATTGATAGAGGTTTCGCGTGATGTCCTTCTTCCAAACTTCAGAGACTCCATTTTCACTGGTTCCATTCTACGAGACCATCTACGATTCATAGAGGACCTTACGAGCCATTTGATGAATCATAGATTGGACTCTTGAAAGATCCCTGATTTCACCAAGTCTAACCAGGTTCCACGAAACCATATACAAGCCATAGTCCATTTTATGACTCGTAAAATCCTCTCGTAAACACTAAAAGTTTCTCCAAAAATTTTCCAAAGCTTATTTTCTTGCATCTCTCATACCCCTCGTATGTGGGGTCTTACAACTATCTCCAAGGGTCCTTATATAAATCCTCAAGTCTCCTAACTCTGTGCCACCATAGGTTTATAATTATGTACTTATAAGGCTAGTTAATGGATCTATATAATGTTATGTACATGTTGTAATCACTGTTCTAGGGTTAATTCTAAATGGTGGGGTCTTTATATATATTTGATTCTCACTGTGCTAGGATAGAGCCTATAGGGTGAGGGTCGAGTCTAGCTTGGCAAAGTGAACTTCTCTTTCACTGGCTGTAGAGGGAACACCCAGATTCCATGTGATATTTCACATGGTCTTAATATTGGTTTTGGTCTTATTTCTACATATATATGCTAGGCTATGAAATGTTTTCATAATGATTCTATTCATGGTTTTGAACAGGCATTTAGCATATTCTATTATTATGTATTTGTATATTATTACTATGTTATGAGTTTTTGATACATGTCATACCAACATACTTAGTACATTCCACATACAAACACATACTCTATGATTGTAGGATGTAACCATGTAGGGACGACTGACGACGAGACTATTTATCCATTTCGTTTCTAGATTTGGACTATGCTTCGAGGATGGTTGGTGAGTTCCCATGCTTGGAGGACAAAACTTTCTCATGTTATGCTTTCAAGTTGAGACTTTACTATTTTATTTGTTATTCTATCTTGTGGGTGAGCTAGTAGCATATTCTAGAGCCCGTCAAGGTCTATGATGTAGAGGCATGTTTTGGACATTATGATGTTTTAATTCCTCTAAAGATAACTATGGCTTTTATATTTTTATGTTCTACTTGCTTATTCTTTTATGAATTTCTTATTATACCTATATATGCTTATAATATGAACAAGAGACTTGAATGGGGCACCTTCGGGTGTCACATTCACTGCGTCACTTCTAGGCTCTAGGTTTCCCACATGACAAATGATCTTAAGCATATTTCCAGAGCCTGCTTAGAAACAAATTCATAGAGGTTAGGTGTTTTTAGTGTAATCTTGCCTCATCTTTCTAATTCTTGGTTGAGAGCGCTTTTTGGTTGTGTTTTTCAGGTATTTAAGTAGATATACATGTCTGGGGTCATAGTCGGAGATTGAGAAAGGACACAAACACACAATAGAGCATAAAAGGTCAACCAGTCTACAAAAAGTGTAAAATCCTATGTTGTGGACCAATGCAGAAGATTGATGGTTTTTAAAAGGAAGACAAAAGGCTCAAAGAACATTGGGAGCATAAGTCTGCATTGCGAACATGACAACAAGCGATTGAAATTTGGCCGGTTAAGTTAGATTTTCAAAAATGCATATCGGGAAGAGAAGTCTGTATTGCGGACTTGGAAGACGCAAGCGCACAATTAGGAAACATGATTTTTATGTTTAAATCCAGCTTTTAGACATTAGTTCATTCTCAAATATTGCTGGGAAAGAGAGTAGAAGATGAAGAACTTCATCTAGGGTTCATTCTTTTATCTTTTTCTCTTTTTAATCCATTCTTGAATGTTTCTTAGACAATGGTTATGTTTGAGATAGACAATGAGTGGCTATTTTGTCATATTCTGAGATTATAGCAATAAACTATGTTCTAGATTTTGATTTCTATGTATTATGAATGGGTTTACAAATAATTACTCCTATATTTCTTTTTTCTATGTTTTGTCGTCTTACCAACCATGGAACACATTTGTTGTCTACTCTGGATTCGAAAGATGTTAGGTTAGATAGAACATAGGGTATAGAGAACTTGTTTTTCTAAGAGACTAGATGATTCGTGTATGTGATACTTGTGACACCTA
Organism: Solanum medicagineum; assembly: GCA_026153255.1. Taxonomy (NCBI): domain Eukaryota; kingdom Viridiplantae; phylum Streptophyta; class Magnoliopsida; order Solanales; family Solanaceae; genus Solanum; species Solanum medicagineum. The sequence continues at coordinate 5,716 of JAPFFP010047896.1, forward strand.
CCCATCCACCCCGCTTGGTTCAAATACATGCTAATAGTTTTGATGCATTCTTAGTGATCACACATATCCCCGCTCAATGATGTAGTTAGGCTGTCAATAAGAATAGGCTAGGTAAAGGCATAAAACCCTACTTGGTAAATTGAAACCTATGCATTCAGTAATTAGAGAAAGCCGGAATAATCATAATCATTGAGGCTAGAGGATGTGTCAAAATGTCTATAATCTCAGAATCTCACTTAAATTTATAGACACCTAGCAATCATTGATCTTAATTTAGTTACCTTTAAATATTAGTTTATAGAAGTAAAATAATCATCTTTCTTGAAAGAACATGTAGTGCATAATTAGCTTTTGTTGGTAACCAAGAGCGTATTAAAGTCCTTTGGGTCCGATATCTCGGGTCTTTTAGAGCCACTATATTACTTGGGTTGACCAACTACACTTGCATGTGCTAGGGAAGCAACAACAAACATGGTATCAATGTACAAAATTTGAAAGTATCCTAGGGAGTTCAACATGCTACTTCTGGTAGAGTCTTGTTGATAGAAGTTATGAGACATTTAAGAAATCTTCACTTTGCTTGTGATCTATGTTGTTCCTTCAACACTCTCATTCCCTAATGCTTATCCTTTGATATTTTCAAAAAATACCTCCATGACATGCTCCATTGCCTAAGGGAGTTGATGCTAATAAGGATCGAGTTCCTCTAGCTCCTCACATTCCTTAAGGCTCTCAAGCCGACCAAGTGACCATTGAGGAGTTTAGGGCCGCTATCACTATGGCTCAAGTTTTTGCTTCTCTAGGGACTCCTACTTTGGCTAGAAGAGCAAGAGATTTCGCTAGAATGAATCCTCTGGAGTTTCATGGTTCCAAGGAGGATGAGAATCATCACGAGTTTATTGATGAGGTTTACAAGGTGTTTAAAATTATTGGGGGCATCTTTCATGGAGAAGACCAAATTGGTAGCTTATAAACTTAAGGGAGTTGCTCAAGTTTGGTTCACACAATGGAAATTCGAAAGAGTTGAAGAAGGTTCTATTTATTGGGATATGTTTAATGATGCTTTTCTTGATCATTTCTTTCCCCTTGAACTAAGGAAAGCTAAAATGATGGATTTCATAAATTTGAGACAAGGTGGCATGAGTGTGAGGGATTATGCCCTAGAGTTCGCAAAGAGTTATCTAAGCATGCTCCTTGTTTGGTTGCTGACTCTAGGGCCTGCATGAACAAGTTCACCTTGGGGGTGTCTCCCAATTTGGTGACGATGGAGTGTAAAGTCGTAATTCTTATCAAGATATTTCTCAGCTCATGACTTATGCCAAACAAGTGGAGAGTGATAAACTTTAAAATATGAGGATGTGGGAGTAAAAAAGGGCTCATTTTTATCATGGATTTTCTCATGCTATGTCTAGTGCTGGCTATTTTTAACAAGGCCAAGGGCCGTCCAAAGGTTCTTCTCAAAGGTATGATAAGGATAGGGTGCCTACTATTATGGTTCAAGGTGATGTTAGGAAGGGTGGTGCTATTCCTCCTGGGTGTCCTAAGTGTGGAAGGAACTACATTAGTGATTGTTTGAGAGGAATGAGTGCTTGCTACTATTGTAGAATGATGGGCACAAGATCTTGAAGTGTCCTAATATTCCTACAAAAGGTAAGGAAGGGCATCCTCAAGGCCAAGTAGCTTAAAGAGGTCAAGTGCAACAATGTTTCTAAGCTTAAGGAGGTGGACATCATGGCAATCAATTTTATGCTTTACATGCTAGGCAAGAGGCTGAGGACTCTCCTGATGTTGTTATGGGTAAATTAAGAGTCTTTGTCATGATGTGTATGCGTTTCTTAACTTAGTGCTAATATGTATTTTATCACTCCTTACCTTGCCATAAAATTTGATGTGTTTCCTAAAGTCTTATTAGAACTATAAATGGTCCAACCTCTTTTTGGTGCATCGATCCTAGCAAAGAAAGTTTATAGAAATTGTTCTATGTCGGTCTTACAAAGAGTCATTCCATGTTATGTTCTTGAACTTTATCAGACTGGTTTTGATGTTATTCTTAGTATGGATTGGTTGAATGCATCTTATGATTCTACTAATTGTAGAACCTGTAATGTCATATTCCAAGTCCCAAATGAGTCTATTCTTAAGTGGAAGGGAACTACTTTACTGGTCAAGGGTAAGTTTATCTCTTATGTAAAGGCTACAAAAATGATTTCCAAGGGGTAAATATGTCATGTTATCTAGGTTATAGATATTGAGTCTGATGTTTCTATTCTTGAACAGAGTAACGACCCACAAGTTTGAAGTTGAGACTAAGGCGAAGTTGAGAAATTGACCACTAGAATGAAACCATGAAACCTAAGTACGGGTCGTGCTTTAGTTCATGGACCATACAAGGGCCTCATGGAATGCCTTGGGGAAAAACATTTGAAGTCTCGATGTAAAGTACGAAAGGGTCTACAGATCATGGATCTCCTCACAAGCCATAGAAGTAGGTTCGTAGAAGGGCAATAGAGGAATGGAGAATTTCTAAGCATGGGAAGGATCTTTGTGATAGTTCACGGTTCATGTCAAAGTTTATGGCTTGCAACGGGTGGTCATAAGTGGGGTCTAGGAAATCTAGAATTTGGTTAAGTGTTGGATGGAACTATGGAGGGCATTATGGCCCGTGGCAAGTCTTATATATCATGAAAATGGTTCATGTTTTTGGGGCTTGGTAGGACAGTTTCTGGAATTTGGTTCCAATACACATGAAAGGTCGTACATTGATCTATGGCCCGTAATCGTGTTTTCATGGATAGATCCAAAAGATTTTTATGAAGGGTGTTTTCATCATTTAGTCACACCTTAAACTCAGTGCTACATTTTATTGACTCCTTAAATGCTCTATATCAGTTTTACACTATCCCATTAACCCTTATTCCTAAACTATTCTTCTAAAACTCAAAACCTAAATCCTCTCAACCTCCTAAGGTCCTCCATTGAAGGCTAAGCTAGGGTTTAGAGATTTCTTCTTCAAATTCCATGATTTTTCCATCGATCTTTAGCTAAGGTGTTTGGATTTGATTTGTAGAGTCCTTTCCTCCACAAAGCTCAAGTTTCATTATTTTACTTTGGGTCCAAGGTTTATGTATGCTGTGAAGTTTCAGAAAATTAATTTAATCATGAAATTCATGATACATTCTTATTTATGTGAAGTATATTAGTATTATGTTATGGCATATGATGAATATTGAGCTAAAAGTCATTTTTATCTTAGTTAGGGTTTTACAAGGATCATGATGGGCTGATTTGAATGGTACTAAATGACTATATTTTATGATTTTAATGGTCGTAAATGACTATATTTTATCTTATGTGTGCACGATGTATATACGAATTTCACGATTTCAAGTCTTTTGAGCATGAATCCCAAAGTTTTGGACCTAATCTATGTGAAAGAATATTTTATGAATGAAGGGGAAGTCTCAATCTATGATATGTAGGAATATGAATCTTTTAATGTGAAGGGTTTCCATTATGAAGCTATCGTATGCTTATCAAGCTATGAAGGTCATGTTACCATGAGTTATGATATAATTGATCATCTCACGAGATGAATTTTTATAATTCTATGTCCAAGTATAAAAGATGATATGTATGGTTGTAGTGGGTTGTCTAAGAATGATTTAAATTGATGATTATCAATACATTGATGCATTGTCCTCTTGAGTTGCATGATTTTAAAGTTCATATGGATGAAATCCACCTAATCATCATATCAAAATTATTAAAGGGAGTCATGATCTCCAAAGATGAGGGTTCAATTATAAAGTTATGAAAGTTTATGAAAGTTAAAGTTATGATGTTTTGAATCAGTCAAAGTTATGTTAAAGATAGATCCTTTTTAAAAGGTGCAAGCCCTACATAATTTAAGATGAACTACTCTTATAAATGCTTATGATGTTAAAGCTATTACATTTAAGTTTATGATGATAATGATTATACATATGGTTTCAAATGTATTCTGTCGGAATGACTTAGCACCGAAGTGAGGCATTGTGGTGGTATTTAGAAGGAAATCCTTATAGCAATCCTTTGTCTCCTTCACTATGTGCCACCGTAGGAGCCCTTATAGGCTATGCTTAGGCTAGTGGATCCATGTAACCCATAATGTTCCTTAAAGATGCAATTGTAAAGCTACCGAAGTTTTTGGATATCTAACTTGTCAATGAAATGCCCCGAAAATGTGCCTCGAAAATGTCCATAATCATAATTTCCATATATATCAAAATTTGTGCGTAATATCTACAATCCAACTTCATATTGTTGATCAGAGGACAAAATCGAGTGGAAAATGGGTATGACTCTGATTTTAGAGGACCCGTAGCGAAAAATAATTTTTGCAAAAATTTGATTTCAAATAGCCATCCACGCCCTAGCTGCGGCTCGCTAGGGGCGCAGATCAGTGTTGGAGTTACTTGTACGATGGGTCTGCATCGCGAACCTAATGCGGACCTCCTTGGTTTTTCGTTTTGGTCCAAGGTCCTTGGGGTCATAGCCCCAATTTTTGGCCGGTAATTATTCCAAAAAATACTAGCAATTCGGCAACAAAACCACACAAGGGTATTCCACTTGCCACTGGTCAGTTCCTGAATAGCTTCCTTCAAAAGGTCTTCTGCTTCCTCGGTAAATGTCTTGGTAGAAGATATGATTTCTTGGAACCCACTCACGCGTGAAAACACCTATACTTAGCCATTTTTTAAGACTTAACCAAATATTTCATCCAAATTCAAGTGTCTCAAGCTTAATTCGGATCTCAAGAACTCCACTTAATCTTCAATTCTCCTTCAAATCTATATCAACGAATCCCCAAATTTTGGTATATGGGTTTCATCCATTGGGTCTTTTCACCCATGGATCCTAATCTCCATTTTCATGAAAATTGCATGATTTCAAGTGGTATTACTTATGGGTATCTATTATTATGAAATATGAGCATGAAATATGTTGGGGTTTTATGAAATGTTGATTAAATATGCATGTGTATCTATCTCAAGCTTATACTATGAGTTGGTCTTGTCTATTGAGACCGTATGTTTTGAGCTATGAAACTATGTTCTATTAGGAGATTTGATGATGGATTTCAAGGTATCTTACATGAGGGTTTTACAATATGTTGGTGGGTTGATTTACATTGAGTTTTCTCACACGATTTCACTCTTGAATTGCATGATTTTGAACAAGCATTGCACACCCACCAAGTGTTTGATAAAATCTCAAGTTAAGAATTCTCAAGATATGAACATATTTTACAAGTTAAGTGACTTCACGATGAATATGGGCTATCAAGTATGTTATGTATTCATGACATTATCTATGATTATACAAGTATGTAGTTAAGCCCTATTTTTAAGATTTTCTACCTCTTGTGAGCCTTTCATGTTAAAGCAAGAATTCATGTATGATTATGATCTATTCACATGTTTCAAGTTAGGCTCACTATTAGAGGTCAAGTATGTTCAAGAGCTACTCATGTTACGATTATATATTCATTACAAGTTACAAAAGGTATGATTATTTCAAGTATTCTGTGGGATTAGACTTTTTAGCATCGATGGATTGGATGTCGGCGTGGACTATCTTCAAGGGTCTGTACTCCTTTCCTCAAACTATGTGCCAACAGAGGATTATACTTTACCTGACAATATTAGTGGATCCATTTAGTGAACTTTATCATGAAATCCACCCCGAAATGGGACACGTTCCAGTAAGGGGGGTTACTTCTCCGAAATAGGATAGGTTCCCATAAGGTGAAGTATGGTTTACCTTGCAAGTAGAGCACCTCTTTACCGATGAAGGGTAATCATCGGGATTCCAAGTTGTAGCTCACTGAGTCTTATTCTTTTTCTATTGAGGTCTCTTCCCACATATATATTACGTTTTATGCAAGTTGAATGATTTATAAACAGATTTACTTCAAGCATTGATCATGCATGCTATATTGAGATATGCTTATCTATTGCCTATTTCTATGCAGTTTGACTATATTGGCTTATGCCTGTTGCATTACATCCTACATACTTAGTTCATTCAAACTTACTCATGCATACTTTATCCCTACATGATATCACCATGTAGGGACTATAGCTCCTCTTGATAATCCTCCCAGTAGCTAGTGAGATTCTACGAAGTTAAGCTTTGGTGAGTCCTCATGTTCGAGGACACTATCTACTTTCTCTTGCTATTTCTAAGACTTCTTTACGTTGAACATTTGGCATTATGAGGGTGAGCCCTAGAAGTGTCTTGGCCCCCGCTCCATTCTAAGCTTAGAGGTGTTGTTGGAATATTAAGATGTATTTATGCTGAAGGCTTGACTCGTTATGCTTTTATGATATCAAAGACTTTTCTTAGTCCCGTGTCCCCTTTTTATATTATCTCTTGTTGTTGTTATTTTGCTTCTGCGACCAAGAATGTGTCATTGATATACTAAGAGGCTTATTTGGGGTTCCATCAGGTTCCTCATTCACTGTGTCACATCTAGGCCCTAGGCTTGGGTCGTGAAAAACATGGTATCAGAGAACTAGGTTATAATGGTCCTCGGAATCCAACACACCACGTTGATTAGAGTCTTAGTCATGGTTGTGAAGCACATTACAATTATGAATGAGAGACTATGAGGCGTTTCAGGAAATGTTTCACTTCTTCATGGTCTATATCGTGCTTTAGATGTAAGTTAGGGCTTTTTCCCCTAACAAATGATCTTTTCTATTCTAAATCATGCCGATCCTAAGAGGGAGACTAAGGAGAGCCCGTACACCCTCTCGGCCCCTCCCACTCCTCAAGGTGGAGGGGTAGCCTAAGATGAATTTTTGGATGCTACTACAATGTTGGCTCATGCTATGATAGACCAAATTCACCAAAGGGTCCAAGCCCCTCATGCTCCCGCTCCGGCTTCTAGGGTGTGGAATTTCACTAGAATGAACCCACCGGAGTTCCATCGATCCAAATAGGAAAAGGATCCCCAAGAGATCATTGATGAGGTGTATAAAGTGCTATCTATCATAAAGGTCAATTCAGAGGAGAAGGCGGATTTGGCAGCCTACCAACTCAAAGGGGTGGCTCAAATTTGGTTTACCCAATGGAAGTCGGAGAGGAGAGATGATGATGCTATTCCTTAGGAGGAGTTCAAAGTTGCAATCCTCAACTGGTTCTTTCCTATCGAACTGAGGGAGGCAAAAATATGGAGTTTATGTATGTTAAGCAAGGTTCCATGTATGTGAGGGAGTATGCCCTCAAGTTTAACCAACTCTCCAAGTATGCCTCACAATTGGTTGGGATTCGAGATCAAGGATGAATAAATTTGTGTCGGGTGTGTCTGACTTGGTCAATGAAGAGTTTCATACCACCATGCTAATAGGTGATATGTATGTGTCCCGCCTTATGACATATACTGAACAACTAGAGGGAGAAAAGCTTAGAAAGAGAAGTGGTGAGTCCAAGAGGGCTCGTTTTGAAGGTGGATTCCAAAATTCCAAGGGTGGCGGTTTCCTCAAGGCCACAAGTAAGGCCAAGGGTCTTCCAGTGCTTTTAATAGGAGGTTTGCTAATGAAAATCCGAGATTCCAAGGTGGTGGTGGTGGTGTGCCTAACCCGATATGCCAAAGATATGGTAGGAGCCATAATGGCCCATGTTTGAAGAAGGCTAATGCTTGCTATGGTTTTGGAGAAGTGGGTCATAAGGTGATTTATTGTCCTTGTGCTCAAAACAAAGGTAGAGATGGTCGTCCACAAGGCCAAGGTGCGAAATGGGGTCGGGAAAAGGAGGCCAACAAAAGGGGTGCTCCAAGACAAAATAGATTCTATGTTCTTCAAGGAAGACAAGGGGTGGATAAGGTGCCCAATGTCATCATCGCTATGTTAAACTTTTTTATTTTGATGTGTATGTTTTGATAGAGCTGGGTGCCACTATTTCTTTTATTTCTCCTTTTGTTGCCACAAAGCTTCATGTTAGTCCCAAATTGTTATGTGAACCTTATGAAGTGTCTACCCCCGTTGGTGAGTCCATTGTTGCTAAAAGAGTCTATAGAAATTATGTCGTGTTCATATTGCATAATATCTTGCTTTGTGATTATATTGAATTAGATATGGTGGATTTTGATGCCATTCTTAGGATGGATTGGTTGCATGCATATTATGCTTCTATTGATTGTAAAACCCGTAGGGTTAAATTCCAATTATCTAATGAACTCGTCCTTGAGTGGGAAAGTTGTGATGTGGTGGTTGATGACCTGAAGTTCATGCTCTAATAAGAAAGCAGTCGTTGTCAGCAATTCACCTAACCGAGGTTAGGGTCGAATCCACAGGGAATACAGGGCTTGACAAAAGACTTCACTACTAATCATTTCTAGTATTTATGACTACAATCTCTAAATGATGGGGGGGGGGGGTTTGTGATTCAAAAACAAAATAAAATAAACACTAACTATAACACAAGGAAATACTCAATTTTGAGGACAACTTGGGAATTGTGTTCCCCATGATTAGTCAACTTGATTACCCTAGATAACATAGCTATAGTTGGTGATTTGCATGCAGGATGGTAACTTTGGTTCTTCCGGGCCTCATGTGAAGGTGAAGGTCAAATTTCACCATGGCGCTTAGTCGGCCACCATGGTGTGCCAACTAACCATTACCAATAGTCCCAGTCAACCTCCCCTTGGTCAGGTTTGGTTGATTAGACGAGAACACATCAATTGAATTCTTTCATCCACCTCCCTTCCTATTCGTCACTACCTTGGTCGGGATCATGATAGTAGGCAGGGTTTGATGTTGGCCACGACTAAACAACAATAAAAATGAAGGGAAATAAATAATACATGCGAAACTCCAATCATAAAAGTACAAGGAACCTAACTTATTTCAAGTCAACTACCCATGGTTCTCACAACCCCAAGTTGTGGGTGCTTAGCTACTCATGGCTAATGTAAACACACAAAAATGCACATGATAGACATAGTTAAGAGTTTTACCAATAACAATGAAGAAAATAGGAACCAAAACTTCTAAACTCACAAGCTTGATTGATTAAGAACAAGTACAAGGCAAGATTTGCAATTCCCAAAATGGGTTTTCCAAGAGAGAACAATAAACTACTCAAAAATTTAAGAAAAGATTCAAAATGTAATTGTAGATTGTCTATTGGTTGAACTCTCTTCTCAAAAACCTAACTTAAACTATATATAGTATTTACAAAATTACCCTAGAATTTACACAGAAAAGACAGCTAGCAGCTGATAAGTCTCACAGTTACGACTCGTAGGATGACCTACGAGTTGTTGTCGGGGTCTCGTATCAGTTCTTGGCATCTTGGACTGAACTAGTCGACCCATAAGTATGAGTCATTTACGACTCGTATGTTTGTCTTGTAGTCTTGGTTTTAATTTTCTTGCTCCAACATTTTGGCTCTCTGATTCTTGCTACAAGTCCACCTATACAAGTAGTAGTGTGTCTTACGGCTCGTAGGATGTCCTCATAGGAGTGACGTTCACTTGACAGATTTCTTATTTTTTGGTCGCTGATTCTTGCTACGACATAACCTAAGACTTGTAGCTTGAGCTACGACTCGTAGGTGGGCTTGTATGGCCTATGCTTAAGCAAAATATGCAACTTTTCTTCAAAATCAAGCCAACCCAACCCTTCTGCAAGACTAACACAAAAACACATCAAGACAATAAATATTCGCCTTAAGAACTCACAAAATCCCTTGTTTAAGGCACCAAATGTGCTGTATTTTGACAGCACTTCAACACCCTCAACTTAGAATTGTTGCTTGTACTCAAGTGATGACTCGATCTACATAGACAAAGAGAAATACATAGCACCTATACTAATGTCAGATATATCAACTCCTCTGACTCAGATACCCAACGACTATTTTCCAAACAGGATTGCAAACTTATTGAGCAAATAGAAACATAATGAGATACTTGGTAATCCAACTATGACAAGTTAAGGAGCATCAATCGTCCACAATCGCTAGTATAGTTATATGCTACTCATATAGTGCAAATGCCCTCAATGGAAAGAAGTCCCTCACACTCACTCAAGAGCATTTAGATTTTAGGGACTGAGGAAGCGTTCTCACTCTCACAATTGAAATTCAAGAATGCTAACTAACACCACATGCTTGCCTCTACATTCATCCTCTGGCTTGGTGATAAAGTGGAGTTGGATCACTTTAGGGCTTATAGGCTTGTAACATAGGTTAGGGTGCTTTGGTACGGTATTTTTGGGCAAATAGTGACTAAAAGCTATCTTGAACCATGTTTACCAACACTTTTTGCTTTCACAATCCAACCCTTTTAGATTAGTCCACCCTTACTCTCCTGTTTTGAAAATTTCTCGAGTGCTTTCTTTCTCTTTTTCAGCGATGCCTTCATTTCAAACTCATTTTTGCTACTTTTTCTCAATATAAGGCACTTTTCTTCTTTTTCTTCACTCGGTTCATGATTTTTCATTTCTTTCTTGATTTCCCAACTAACCATCTTATTATTATTACTTTACCACGATAAGGGCCACCATCAACTTAGGCTTTTAGCCTCAGGTGAAGTACACAATATCTACGCCTCAAACCAGGGCCACCAGTTGCAGCCACCTTCAACTTAGGCCTTTGGCCTCAATTAAGGTTCACATGTTCATGGATAGACCAGGGACAATATCAAGGTACTTCATCAAATAAGGTTAAGTCAGTAGGGCGTAAAGAAAGAATGAGTACATAATAAGCTCAAAAGTTTGGAACAAGGGATTCACTCAATCATCTGGTGGGTCATTTTGGCTAAGAGTGGTTTCACTCAAAGAACAAGAGCCTAAGATCCATTCCATCTCCACCATATCACCCAAACCAATTTTAGAGTAACAAGGCAAGTTCTGGGTCTATATTGGATATATAAATGCAGCAAAATAATCTCAGAACACACATGGAAATTGCATCCACAATCAAGTATAGACTCACAGGTCATGCCTTCAGTCTCAGCTTACCTTCACAGTATCAGAACAAACGTTGCCATATACTAAAAAATGTTTGAATGCATCAATATTCACAACCTCAAAAATTTTGAGGGTACCCAAATTTTCATCAAAAGTTTAAAGAACAGTTAAGAACTATATATATGCCAACAGATAACATTACTATGCTTTTACAAATTATCTAAAGTTCCTAAACATGTCGGTTCAACAGAAAAATAAACATCTACAAGGAAAAAGAGACATGACAAGAAAACCTTGAGATCAAAAATAGGGGATGTTATGGACTTGAGGCTACTCAGACTTCACCTTAATCCACAACTTCCACCACCCCACCAAAAGATGATACTTTTTCCTCAAAGTAGAAACACAAAGAAAGGGTGCAAGGGACGTACCATGGATTGCCTCCCGGAAGCGCCTAATTTATTATCGCTGCACGACAGGAAGATTTTGTGTTCATGCCTCTTCAAGGTGCCAACCTTCCACTATTTTGATCTCTTCCATGTCACCCAAATACCTTTTGACCCTTTGTCCATTGACTTGGAAATTTTTTACCATCCCTGCTTTCTAACTGGATAGCTCCATGACTAAAGACAAAGACAACTTTGAAAGGCCCCATCCAAATTGATTTGAGTTTTCCAGGAAATCACCTCAACCTGGAGTTGTAAAGCAATACCATGTCTCTCGGAGCAAACTGCCGATCTTCAATTCTGCGATCATACTGAACTTTCATTCATTGTTTGTATAAAGTGGAGCTCTCATATGCTTGCAGTCTAAACTCATCAAGCTCATTCACTTGCATCAACCTAGAGTTGCCGTTTCAAGCCTATCTAGATTCAGCTTCTTAAATGCCCACAACGCCTTGTGTTCAAGTTCAACTGGAAAATGGCAGGCCTTCATAAACACCAGTTGATACAGAGACATTTCGATGGGAGTTTTGAAGGCAGTCTGGTAGGCCCATAAAGCATCATCCAACTTCCTTGACCAATCAGTACGATTCACATTCACCATTTTGGACAAGATTTGCTTTATTTCCCTATTTGATACTTCCACTTTGCCACTAGTTTGGGGATGATACGGGGTGGCCATATGGTGCTTCACACTATATCTTTCAAGGAGAGCTTGAACAATCGGTTGTAGAAATGAGAGCCTCCATCACTGATAATTACCCGAGGTGTACCAAACCTGGAGAAGATACTTCTTCAAAGAAATCTCCTAATATTCTTACCCTTATTGTTCGGTAAAGCATGGCCTCCACCCACTTGGAGACATAATCAACTGCAACCAGAATGTACTTGTTACCGTGAGAGCTAAAAAAGGGTCCCATAAAATCAATGCCTCAAACATTGAATAGTTCTATGACCAGAATATGATTTAGAGAAACTTCGTGCCTTCACGAAACTGCTCCCTCTCTTTGACATCTATAACAAGACTTTACATAATCATGGGCGTCTTGATGCATAGACGGCCAACAGTAGCCACACTGCAACACCTTGTAAGCAATTCGAGCCCCACTGTGATGGCCACCCACCAATGAAGAGTGACATGCTTCAAGAATGCTCATCATATCCACTTCTGGAACACATCTACGGATTCTTCCATCCGCACAAATATGAAATAGATATGGTTCATCAAAGAAGAATTTCTTTACTTCATGCAAAAACTTGCGACGTTGATGGGTGTTCAAATCAAGAGGTACTATATCACTCACCAAATAGTTAGCAGAATCTGCAAACCAAGGTATAAGATCATATGATTCTACCAGAACTCTTCATCTAGGAATGAGTCATTTATGTCTAGCCCCTTATCAAACTTCATCATAGCCTCATCTTCCAATCTAGAAAGGTGATCCGCAACCTGATTTTCCAGTCCTTTTCTATCAGTCACATCAAAATTGAATTCCTGCAAGAGAAGTACCCATCTAATCAATCTTGGCTTTGCATCTTTCTTTGCCATCAGATATTTGAGTGATGCATGGTCTGTATGCACAATCACTTTAGCTCCCAACAAGTATGAACGAAATTTTTCAAATGCAAACACCAATACAAGCAATTCTTGTTCGGTCACAGTGTTATTCTTCTGGGCCACATTCAGTGCTTTGCCAGCATAATAGATTGGATGTAGGACTCTCTCTCTTCGTTGCCCCAATACCACAACGAGTGAAACCCATTCGCATCGCAAATTAGTTCAAACAATTGTGACCGATCTAGAGGAACAATAATAGGTGTTGTGGTTAGCCTTTTTTTCAATTCTTCAAAGGCGTGCATGCGTGCATCATCAAATGCAAACTTTGCATCTTTTTCTAGCAACTTATACAAGGATTGTGAGATTTTGGAGAAGTCTTTTATGAAGCGGCGGTAGAATCCGGCGTGGCTTAAAAAACTTCTGATACCTTTTATTGAAATTGGTTGTGGTAATTTCTCTATCACCTCAATTTTTGTTCTATTCACCTCAATTACCTTTCCCGAAATTTTGTGACCAAGTATGATGCCCTCTTTGACCATAAAATGGCATTTCTCCCAATTTAGCACCAAGTGACTCTCGACACATCTCTGCAACACATCACGCAAATGTAAAAGGTATTCTTCAAAAGACTGGTAAACGACACTAAATTCATACATGAACACTTCAATAGTACTTTCAACCATGTCTGAGAAGATAGACATCATACATCTTTGAAATATGGCTGGAGCACTACAAAGTCCAAAGGGTATTCTCTTAAATGCAAAGGTACCATAGGGTCATGTGAACGTTGTCTTCTCTTGATCCTCAGGTGCAATGACAATTTGATTGTACTTGGAATATCCATCAAGGAAACAATACCATCCCTTTCTGCCAGTCTATCAAGCATCTGATCCATGAAGGGAATAGGAAAAATGATCCTTTTCGGTAGAAGCATTTAATTTCCTGTAGTCCATGCACACTCTCCATCTGGTGACTGGTCTCAGGGGATCAACTTGTTCTTTTCATTAGGCACCACAATGATACCTCCCTTCTTTGGAACACACTGCACTGGGCTCACCCACTCACTGTCAGCCATTGGGTAGATTACTTCTGCATCTAGCCACTTGATGATTTCTTTCCTCACGACCTCTTGCATTGGGGGGTTCAACCGCCTTTGATGCTCAATACTTGGTTTGTAATCCTTGACTAGCTGAATCTTATGAGTGCATATCCCAGGGGGTATTCCATGATGTCTGCAATTGTCCACCTAATAACTCTCTTGTACTGCTTGAGAACTAAGACTAGGACTTCTGTTTGGGCTTCACCTAGATCTGCTGCAATGATGACAGGTAATGTACTATTCTCTCCTAGGTATGCATATTTCAGATGTTATGGTAATGCCTTTAACTCTAACTTTGGTGGAACTTCTACAGAGGGTTTTGTAAGTGGTGTCTTTCTGTTGCATAAGTCCAAATCTAACCTTGCTTGTCGCCTTGGGCCAAATGAGACCCCAAGAGCATTTACTATTTCCTCATAATCGGGATTGTTGTCACCATTGAAGTTCATCAACACGACTGCTAGAAGATCAACCCCGAGCCTCAATTCTGTCAGGATCTCTACTTCATCATCCTCATCCATTACAATCATTGAGATGACTTGGAACTCAGAACTCTTTCCATCCTGCTGACCCACATGGAACACTACTACTTCTTCACCAAACCTGAAAGTGAGTAGACTCTTCTCCATATGTACTAATGCTCAGCCTGTGGCTAAGAAAGGTCTTCCCAAAATGATTGGAACTGCAAAATCAACTTCACAATCAAGTATAACAAAATCTACGGGAAATATAAATTTATCTACCTTTACCAACACACCATACAAGATCCCCACAGGTTTCTTGATTGTTCTGTCTGCCATCAACAACCGCATTTTCATAAGGACAAGGCCCTCCAAACCCAGCTTTCTGAATATTGTTAGAGGCATTAAGTTAATGCTAGCCCCGAAATCACATAGTGCTTTATCGAACGCTAGCTCTCATACAGTGCATGGTATGGGAAATGCACTCGGGGCTTCGAGCTTTTGCACTAATGGCTTTGTAGTGATGGCACTACAACATTGAACATTTTTAGAGAGGTCTTGGCTAACATTTACCTTCTTTTTGACTAACTATTTCATCCATTTGGCATGTCCTGGCATCCTTCAAGGGCCTCAACTAAAGGGAAGTCCACTTATAATATTTTTAACACCTCCAAAAATTGTTCAAACATACCTTACTCCTTTCCTTTTCCAAGAATTTGAGGGAAAGGAGGAGGGGGCCTAAAGGTTTTATACTTCTTGGGTTGCTCTTCCGTGTTGCATGCCTGGGATTCTTCATTCATCTTCTTCTTACGCTTCCCATTTTCCACCTTCGGCATAAGGGGGTTCACAACACTTTTGCCATTCCTAGTCATCACTTCCATGTAATGCCCTTCACTCTTTGGATTTTAAACTGTGTTGCTAGGTAGGGTGCCCTTTTGTCGTTGGTTCAATTGTGAAGAGACTTGCCCAAATTGTTGTTCAAGTTGCTTGATCTCCACCGAGTGAGACTCTATCTTTTGGTTAATACTTGAGATATCTGCTTTCATTTCCGTTAAAGTCTTATCTTGATGGTCGGCTCTCTTCAACAATTTTTTGAATATTTCTTCGATCCTGGAGTTGCTTGATCTGGCATCACGATTGTGTGTTGGCACATATGGACCATTCCTGAAGCCCTCTCTTCTCCCCCATTCTACATCTGGCACACTCTCTATTTCATAGTATCCACCTCGGCTGTCTCTATACATCCCATCACGGTTGAAGTTCCAACCTTGATTCCCGGAACCTTGCTATCCTTATCCAAATTGGACCCTTGGGGGTTGTTCCAGAAACCCGCCGCTTGGTTGCTTACAAAACATGCATCCTCATCAAAGAATGGGTCATCATAGTAGGAGCCTTCGGAGGTTGGTGAGTGACTTCCTTGACACATGCTTGATTTTGCTTTAAAACCAAGTCCACACTTGTGCGAAGTTGAGCAAGTTGTTCCATGATCTCTTCGTTCACCCTTGCTTGCTCATTGTTGGTGTTGACCATACAAGAAGGTTTCATCGCACCTCGCTCTCGTTGAACCTATGCTCTATTTGTGTTGACCACTTGCTCTATCCTTGCAACTATCAATGCAAAAGGTTGGTCTAGGAATATGCCTCCCATAATTATGTCGGTGCAAGCTTGACTGTTATCATCAAGCGCTCGATATAAAATCTCAACCAAGGCATCATCATCAATCTTGTGATCAGGGACCATCCTAGAGCATTTACTAAACCTCTCCTGTGTTGTGCTAATAGAATCACCTAACAATTGCTCAAAGTTGTAATTTGGTCCTTGATCTTCTACTTCTTAGATCTTGGGAAATATCTTTCAAGAAATACTCTTTGAAGCTCAGGCCAACTTGTGATAGCACCCGGAGGAAGCTCGGACAACCATATAACTGCATTGCCAGTCAATGACAGTGGAAACACTATTAAACCAACAACCTCAAGAGGAAGGTTTTGTATCCCCATGACACTCTTGCAAACAAACAACACATTTTGAAGATGACGGTATGGATCCTCCGAAAGTAGCCCTGTGAATAGTCCGCAGTTTTGGAGCATTTGGAGCAACCCATTCGATACCGTGAACTTAGTATCTGCCAATAGAGGAGGTGATACTATAGCACCGGTGACATCCATAGCTATAGTTCAATTGATATTGATTCCACCCATAAGCATTTTCATTGAAGTCCCTGAGCTATGGCCTGTTACCCTTTTGTTGTGGATTCTCCTCTCTTTCCGTATCCTCGTTTGTTTGCATATCCTCCTAAACTTCAATATCCTCATTCACTTGAACCATTATTCTTTGTAGTCGATGGATCTCCAAATTGAGTGGAGCTAAGGGATTGCCTTGGCTCCTTGATGATGGTCACGCTCTAATAAAAAAACGGTCGATATCAGTAATTAACCTAACCAAGGTTAGGATCGAATCCACATGGAATACAGGGCTTGACTACGAGAATTCACCACTAATCATTTCTAATATCTATAACTACAATCTCTAGATAGGGGGGTTGTGATTCAAAAGCAAAGATAAAATAAATACTAATTTAAAAAGTGAGAAATCACTCAGACTTGGGAACAACTTGGGAATTTTGTTCCCTATGGGTCGTTGACTCAAATTCCCTAGATAACATAACTACAATTGGTGAATCGTATCCAGGACAGTAACTTAGGTTCTTCCATCCTTCTTGTGAAGTTAAAGGTCGAATTTCACCATGGCGCTTGGTCGGCTACCATGGCACTTGGTCGGCTACCATGGTGTGCCAACTAAGCGTTACCTATTGTCCCAGTCAACCTCCCCTTGGTCAGGTTTGGTCGATTAGAAGAGAACACATCAACCGAATCCTTTCATCTGCTTCCTTTTACCTGTTCGTCACTACCTTGGTCGACATCGTAATAGTAGGCAGGATTTGGTGTTTGCCACCATGCAACAACGTTAATAACGAAGGGAAATAGATAATATATGCAAAACCCCAATCATAGAAATGCACAATACCTAGGTTATTTCATGCTAACTACCCATGGTTCCCACAATTCTAAGTTGTGGGTGCTTAGTTATTCATGGCTAAGATAAACACACAAAAATGTAAGTAAAAGGCATAGTTGAGAATTTTACCAACTCCAATGAAAGTGAAGACACCCAAATTGCAAACCTACAGGCTTGATAAATTCCAAAGTGTGTAGCACAAGATTTGCAATTCCCCAAAAATGGGTTTTCAAAGAGAAAATACTAATCTAAGATTGGAACCCTAAAAATATTCTTGAGAGAATATTTTAGAGCTCAAGAACAAGACTAAAAAAATTCACAAGTGTCAACTCTCTTAAAATGAAACCCTACTTAAACTATTTATAGTGTACAAGTTATAACCCTAAAACATAATGCAGAAAAGACAACTAACATCTGGGACGTCTCGCAGATATGACTTGTAAGGTGGCCTACGAGTCTTAGTCGGGGTCTTGTATCAGGGTCTTGGCATTTTGGACCTCGCTGGTATGAACTACTGGTACGAGTCATAGCTTGGACTACGACTCGTATGCTAGTCTTATAGCCTTGGTCATCAGCTTCTTGGTCTAACATTTTGTCTCTCTGGTTATTGCCACGATCCTACTTATACGAGTTGTCATATGGCATACGATTCGTAGGGTGGTGTCGTAGGAGTGACCCTCACTTGGCAAATTTTGGAACTTTTGGTCTCTGTTTCCTGCTAGGATACGTCCTACGACTTGTACCTTGGGCTACGACTCATAGGATGACTCATATGGCCTATGCTTCAGTAAAATCTGCAACTTTTCTTCCAAATCATGCCAACCTAACTTTTATGCAATATCAACACAAAAACACATAAAAACTATAAAAAGTCACTTTAAGAACTCACAATATCCCTTATTTTAGGCATCAAATGTGCTGTATTTTGATAGCACATCATCACCCTCAACTTAGAATTGTTGTTTGTCCTCAAGCGATGACTCAATCTACATAGACAAAGAGAAATACATAACAACTATAGTACTGGCATATAGATCACTCCTTAAGTTTAGGCACCCCTTATCCTTTTCAAAACAGGATTTCAAGGCTATTCAGCAAGACAGGGACAGAATGAGATACCTGGCAATTCAACTATGATAAGCTAAGGAG
Source organism: Solanum medicagineum (assembly GCA_026153255.1). Classification (NCBI taxonomy): domain Eukaryota; kingdom Viridiplantae; phylum Streptophyta; class Magnoliopsida; order Solanales; family Solanaceae; genus Solanum; species Solanum medicagineum. Next base: position 24,399 of record JAPFFP010047896.1, read on the forward strand.
TATCAACCTTCCAAAATCACTGGTCAGTCATATGCTAATCAAGTAGTGCAAATGCCCTCACTAGAAAGATGTCCCATAGACTCACTTAAAAGCATTCAGGATCAAGGATTAAGGAAACATTGTCACTCTCACAGTTGAAATCCATGCATAATGACTGCCACCGTAAGCTTGCCCCTGTAATCATCTTTCAGCTTGGTGACAAAGTGGATTTGGATCACTTTAGGACTTAAGAGCTTGTAACATAGGTTCAGGGTGCTTTGGAATGACATTTTAGGCATGTAGTGACTAAAAGTTATCCTTGAACCATGCTTACTAACACTTTTACCTTCACAACCCATCCAATTTCACTAATGTTTCCCTTATTGCCCCATTTTAATGTTGTTTCGGGCTTTTCTTTCACTTTTTCAGTTGTGCCTCAATTTCAAACTCATTTTTACACATCTTTTCATATCAAGGCACTCTTTCTTTTCCTTTTATTCGCCCATCTTATGATTAATCATTTTCTTTCTTGTCACCCCAACTAACCACCTCATTTTGTTACTTTAGCACAATAAGGGTCACACTCAACTTAGGCTTTTAGCCTAAGGTGAAGTACACAATGTCCATAACTTAAAGCAGGGCCACTAATGCAGCCACCCTCAACTTAGGCTTTTAACCTCAATCAAGGTTCACATGTTCAAGGATAGATTAGCAATATCAGGGTATTTCATCCAATAAGGTTAATTCAGCAAGGTGTCAAGAAAGAATGAGTACATGAGAAGCTCACACATTCGGAACAAGGGATTCACTAGATCATTTGGTAGGCAATTTAGGCAAAGTTGGCTTCCTATCAGAATAAAGGCCTAAGATCACTTCCAAATCAACTAAGTCACTTCACCAAGCTTAGAGTACAAGAGCAAGTTTTGAGTCCATACATAATTCATGAATGCATCAAAATAAGCTCATAACACATATGGTATTGCACTCACAATCAAGTATAGACTCACAGGTCATGCTTCAAGCCTCAACTTACCCTCACAATATCAAAACAATCATTGCTAAACACTCAAAATGTGTGCCTTACTAACCATAATCCAAAAAAAAAAAACAATTTAGGGTACCCAATTATTATCAAAACTTAAAGAACATTAAAGGACTATATATATGCCAATAAGTAACAATACTATGCATTCACAATTTATCTACACATCCTAAAACATGCCGGTTCAACAAGAATTTAAACATCCACAAGGAAAAAGAATCACGGCACGAAAACCTTGGGATCAAAAATAGGGGAAGTTATGGATCTGAGGCTACTCAGACTTCACCTTAATCCATAACTCCACCACCCAACCAACAAGAGAATACTTTGTACTCAAAGTAGAAACACAAGCTAAAACAAGAATAAGAGAACATAGCGAGGATTTATACATTCAAAACCAATAGTTAAACTTAAAAACAAGATCCAAAACTAAACATAAAAACATCATCCAATAAAAAAAATATTTAAAAACCAACAAAAAATTAAAAATTGTCTGAAAATAGGAACAAAGTATCGAATATCAAAGTAAGAGTTAGGGTCAAGAATGATCAAACATCTTAGTGCACTGCACCGATTTCTGGCTGGTCAACGGGGTCCAATGTATGGATCTCCTTCTTAGCTTCTTGCTCCTCTCTCTCCATATGAACAACTATTAGCCGTCATGACTCCTCTAACACCTCCTCAGGTATGGGCTCATCATCATCGCGTCTCAGCCTCTTTGGGATCGGCTCTGGATCATCATGCTCAAGGGGCCTCTTCTCATGGGTGTCCAGATGGTCGGTGATCCAAGCAAAGGCATCATCACTCGCCAGGGTCACCTCTGGGACTGGAGCAGGGGTTGACAACAGCTGTAGTAAGTCGGCCTTGAACCTGGACAACTCCTCAGTCACCGCATCGACCCGTGCATCAACCGATCAGACCCTGTCATCAACCAGATCTCGATTGCATACCCACATCCACTCCTCAGCATCTTTGATGGTCCAATCACTCGAAGGTGGAACCTGAGCTGACAACTCGCGAAGTCTGCCCTCTGCTATAGCCGCCCTGTGTGATAAAGCCTGAAAAGCAACAACAGAGAAAAGAGGATCAACCTGTAAAGAAGCTGTTGTTGGTGATGGAATGTTGGTAGAGGGTGTAGACTCAATCTCAGCTGCCGCTATAACATCTGCAGCAACCGGATAGTGCCTGTAGGAGCTAGAGCTGGAGCTGGAGGATCTACAGGGAAAGGCTCTAGGATAGAAGGAGCTGGTCATGGAAAGGCCACCGGGTTCTCATCAGCCTTTATCAGGCTGGGATCCATAGTGCGTGTAGCCTCCACGTGTGGGTCCCAATGGGGGTCTATGAGAACACCTGTTGCACTGCATAGTCAATGAATAAGAACTGGAAATGGCAGTGAGGTGTTCGTTCATGCTGCAGCCTCGTGGATCTGCTCCGATGTAATCCAGGCCCAATCAATAGAATAACTAGCTAGGATGCTGGCCAATAATATAACCCTCTCAAGGGTGATCACATTATCCGCGAAAGTTGGCCTGATACGCCAGCGGATAATGAAACACTAAAACTTGGCCGGAAATGACATGTGTGACTTCACAATTGAGTCCGCATGTTTTGTGATCCATGTAGGATCCACACCCAGATTGCAAATCTGACTCGCTATACACCATAACAACTTCGTCCTGACCCCAATATCCTTCCTAGTAGCCGCTTTTCTCATCTTATCAATCCAACTGTCATACTCAATGGTTGACTGGGGTTCTCTATAGGTGGACCCAAACTATACTCGACGAATCGTCTCCTCTGAGATGTCTACCTTCCTCTCCATAACTGGAACCACTCGTAGCCTCGGCTAATCGATTGGCTTCTTGTCTTTTGCAGCCCTGGCGTAGTGTAGCAAGGTATGCGACATAGAACTCACGAACCACCAAAGGGGCATATTAGCCTAGCTGCTGCGTAGTCCAACAAAGTCCATGCTCGTCTAATCTTTCATCTAAGTCAGGTATTCTATCTAACCCCATTGTGCTCAACCTGGACTCCTCGTGAAATTGTCGGACCAGTTTGTCATGCCCTTTATCTACTAGCCCCTGGTTGTAGATCTCTCTCATGCCTGCAATGCACCATCTAGGATCGACCGGGGGTTAAGACTGGGCCACCTCCTGCTCAGGCTGAGAAGTGCTCTCGGACTCTGACTCAGAGCTGGAAGATGTGGGTGTCATCTGAGGTGAACTACTCCAAGAGTTATTTTTCTCCACGTCTTGTATCTCCTTATCAGACTGGGAGGCACTGGTGACTTCCATTGACTCCCGAGCTGTACAGGCCCGGGTTTGCGGAACATTGGCCAAAAGGTCAATCCTGATCCTGTGGACTTCAATTGAGCCCTCGGACCTTTCTGTCTTGGAAGACTCGTCCACTAGCCTTCTCTTGAATGTTTGTGTAACACCTCACACGTTATAGTTCTAGTACAATGCAAATGAAGCATGATATGGTTTGGTCAAATTAGCTCCCATTTTTAAAAGTGCTTGAATTTCATGTTATAGGAGGATATGTGCATCTAACGCTTAAGAGGGTCGAGTGTATACATGTTTTGTGTCAAATTGAGGAGATTATGGCCTCAAAATAAAGTAAGATAATTGAGGTTCGTGTAGGACTTAGTATGCTAGCAGGTGAGTCACCTATTGCTTAGCTTAAATTTGCTAGCTAAACGGAGACGAGGCTAGACGTCGAATTAGTCAAGGTCCGATTATGAATAAAGTCCGTGATATGGGTGTAAAATTGGCCCATGTTTTAGCATCACGCATAGACTATATTTTCAGCCCAAGAAGGATATTAAAAAGGTCTCAAAGAGATCACAACCCACTTGACCATTTGGGCCCAAAACTAACTAAGAGAAAGTTGGAAAATAGGCAGCCCAAGCCCATCAACTTGGAGACCCATTTACGCCCAAGTGAAAGGGGAAAGGAGCTGCATCACCAGCTTGGTAATGTAAGGATAAAGTAGCCTTAGTAAGTCGGCCAAACACCCCTTTATAAAGGGCTAAAAACAGCTCCCACAAGTCATTGTTAACTTGACCAACAAAAAAAATTAGATTGTCTCCAAGTTTTCTCTCAACGTCGCTTGACTTTGTAAAGAAGCTAAAAGGAACTTCTAGGGTTCTTGGAGAAGCCCTACACCTTGAAGGTAGTGGTAAATAAGCATACACATGTGTTTAGTATGGTTTTCTTATGAAAAATAACAAGTATATGGTAGTATGTTTGTGTTGGAAATTTGGGACAACATGTATTTAGAAAGTTGCTGCACACTTGCCTTTTGCTTTAGTGATTTCTCTATGGTTTTTGGGCTATATTATGAAGAGATATTGATGTAATTAATATGGTTTGAGGTATAAATATTAATAAGGTTGTTGCCGTAATTTTTGTTTCATTTAACAAACGCGTTTTATTGTGTTATCTTAAGTGTAATGTTGATTCAAACTTGTGGGCTGTTGGATGGAAGGTTATTGGCTCACTTCCTTCATGACTTCTTGGGTGCTATTCTAAGAATGTTTTAGTACTGTTTATATGTGTAAATGCTTCTGGAATAGTTTGGTTAGATTTGGAATAGGTTTGGAGCTGTCGACGTCGAAATGTAGCGAAGGAAGGTAACGTTATGCTGTCCATTTTTAGGTTGTGTAGAATTGTTATGCGTTCTACTTTATAGGCTTGTTGTAAGTTTATTCTAGCACTAAAATAGGTTTTACATGATGTGCACATGAAAATATGTATTAGAAAAATATGATTAGGGGCGGAAAGGTTGAAGGAATACGCTCGGGTTTATAAATACCCGCTTGCTTCCCGTGTGTTTTTTTATGTGATTGGGCATCCAAGATGTATCTATTGGCTACTAATGCTAGTTTTATTACCTACTATGTTGTGGATAAGTATTTGGAGGAAGGGAAGGTTATCTCGAGGTAGTAACAAGGTCATACAACGAGGTATGTAAGGCTACTTGATTTCGTATTACTTAGCATGAAATCTAGATTCTTCATTGGCACATAAAGGCACTTGCCAACTCTGACAAAACTATTAACCATGTCTCCACTCTTTGACATGTTCATATGCTTCTATATGTAGTCACCTTCAAATCTTCATACATGCTTGGATACCAAGTTACATGGGTTCTTGTTACTAAATAAAGTTCACGAGTTGTTCCATTTCATACACATTTCGTTATTTGTGCAACGTACTCTTTTCATTGTCATATCGTCTTGTGTGATTATCTACATGTCACATGCTATTGCAGTCCTACAGCTCCAATATTGAGACCACCAAAAGAACTATCTCAAAGGTAATAGAAAGGTAAAGTATATTGTTTATTGATGGGTGGTAGCCCGAGGGGTGGAAGATTCACCTAGCCAGGGGCAATTTTATCACGGATGGTAGCCCGAGGGGTTAAGGAAAAACCTAGACAGGGACGATCCTGATAAAGTTTACCACTGATCATTTGGTCATTTGTATTACAGCTGTGTAACACCCCACTTCTCACAATACTAGTTCAATGCAAATGAAACATGACATGGTTCGATCAAATTAGCGCTAATTTTTAAAAGTGCTTGAATCTCGTGTTAATGGGCTATATGTGCGTCTAACGCTTAAGAGGGTCGAGTGTATACATGTCTCATGTCAAATTGAGGAGATAATGGCCTTAAACAAAGTGAGAAAATTGAGGTTCTCGTAGGACTTAGTAAGCTAGCAGGTGAATCACCTACTTGCTCAACTCAAATTTGCTAGCTAAATAGAGACAAGGCTCGACGTCGAATTAGTCCAAATCCGATTATGAAGAAAGTCCATGTTAAGGGTGTCAATTTGGCCCATGTTTTAGCATCACACATGGACTATATTTTTAGCCCAAGAAGTATATTAGAAAGGGCCCAAAGATATCACAACCCACTTGGCTAGTTGGGCCCAAATTAAGTGAAGTGAAAGTTGGAAAATTGGCAGCCCAAGCCCATCAACTTGGAGACCCATTTAGGCCCAAGTGTAAACGAAAAGCTTCTGCATAAGTAGCTTACTAATATGTAGTTTAAGATCAAAAAGTCAAGAGTAAGTCGGACAAGCTAGCCTTTAAAAAGGGATAAAAACCAGCACAAAAATTCATTTCAACTTAGACAAGAAAAAAATCTGCCTTCTTGGTATTTGTTTGCTCTCGTTTAAAGGGGTGAAAGACAAGCTTTACAACCTCACAAGGGTCTCTAAAGAAGCTCTAAACCTTGAGTTTGAAGGTAAGTAAATTTACTTAGGCACTTAGTATGGTTTTCTTATGAAAAACAAGGAGTATATGCTAGTATGTTGTGCTGGAAATTCTGGATAGCTGGTATGCTAAGGATTCTTGTGAACTTTTCTTGTTAATTAAGAGGTTTTTCTCTTGTTGGTTGACCTTATTATGAAGTAATACTTATATATTTAACAAAGTTTGGTCTTATAGTAATGTAACAAGGCTGATTAACCAGTTTTACAGTCCACAAAAGTGAGTCCTCATATGATATCGCAATTGTGTATTTAATATGAACTTGTCGGATGTTGGATAGAAAGCTATTGCCTCACATCCTTAGTGACTGATTTTTTACTGTTCTTAGACTGGCTTAAGTTTGTTTGTATGTGTAAATGTTACTGGAACAGTTTGGTTAGAGTTGGAATAGGTTTGGAATTGTCGACGTCGAAATGTAGCAAAGGAAGGTAACGTTATGCTGTCCATTTTTAGGTTGTGTAGAATTGTTATGCATTGTGCATTGTGGGATGTTGTAAGGTTGTTCTGGAACTAAACCAAGCTGCACATGATGTGTACATGTGAATGTGTGTTTCAATTACGGGCGTAAAGATTTAAAGAATACGTTCGGGCTTATAAATACCCGCTTGCTGTCCGTGTGTTTTTTTATGTGATTGGGCTTCCAAGATGTGTCTATTGGCTGCTAATGCTAGTTTTATCACCTAATATGTTGTAGATAAGTATTTGGAGGAAGGGAAGGTTATTTTGAGATAGTAACAAGGTCATACGACGAGGTATGTAAGATACTTGATTTCATATCATTTGGCATGAAACATAGATCCCTCGGTAAGTAAAGGCATTTATCCACTCCTACATGACAAGCAGCCATGTCTCCACTCTTTCACATATTCAGATGCTCCTATATATAGTTACCTTCAAATCTACATATCCACGCAGTACGTGAGTTCTCGTTGCTAAACAAAGTTCATGAGTTGTTTCATTTCATACGCATTTCATTAATTGTGTAACGTACTCTTTCCATTGTCATATTGTCTTGTATAATTATCTACATGTCACATGTTACATATACAGTCCTACAGTTCTAATATTGTGACCACCAAAAGAACTATCTCAAAGGTAATTGAAAGGTAAAGTATATTGCTTATTGATGGGTGGTAGCCCAAGGGGTGGAAGAATTACCTAGCCAGGGACGATCCTATCACGGGTGGTAGCCCGAGAGGTTAAGGAAGAACCTAGCCAGGGACGATCCCGATACAATTTATCACTGATCAGTTGGTCATTTGTATTACAGCTATGCACAGATTATACAGTAAAGGTAAAGTAATATAAAGAATATAAAGTATATGATCCCACAGTATAACTACAGGTGGTCTCTTATGGTACACCAGAGTACAGTCTCACTTGAGTTGTTACTTCATATACAATGTTTCCTGCATTACATATTCAGTTTATTATCTCATACTAATGTCACTTACAGGGGACCTGCATTTCATGCTGCAGGTACAGGTGCTAGTAGATCTCCCTAGTAGGAGTACACGACATTCAGCTGCTGTTACCAAGCTCCAGGTTGCTTCAGGGCTTTGTGTATGTCTAGAGCTTATATATTTGTATTGTACAATTTGTTGAGGCGGGGCCTGTCTCAACCCTTATCAGATATTTTTCTTTCTCTAGAGGCTTTGTAGACTATGAAAATTAAAGTGTAGTCACGTCTCGTACTTTAGACACCGTGGCCCCAACAGCCTAGTCATATGAATTTCCTTTTGGCTTGTTATCACCGTTTATTTTCTTAAAGACATGTCAAACATAGAAATCCTTCATAATATGTACAG